>JASAMX010003944.1:0-24902 GCA_030248175.1 Microlaimidae sp. YZB2_3 | reverse complement strand
CCGAATGTACAGTAAGATTTTGCATGATGATTATATTAATAATGGGAGGTGAGATATAAATGGATACCAAAAAATACCTAAAAAGTAGTTATATAATGAATAAAAAAATATAAAAGAGTAATTTTTAATAAAAAAGTAAATTGTAGTAAAAAAAATCGGATATACCATTAAATAAATATTAATTGATGAATATATTACTAAAACGAACATAACCTATTAATATAATTGCGAAATTCTCTTCGATACATTTGAATTTCCATCGTAACATTTATAGTTTTTAAATCTTTTCTGTAGTTTTTTAAACAATTTTTTACTTTTCAAATGGTATACTTTACTTTTAAAGCAGAAAAAATAGGTGATTTAAAAAAAGAAAAGTTAACAGAAGTGATTTTTCTACTCTTCAATATCAAGCTCCGGGGCTCCAGCCATTTCAAGCAGATGGAGAGACTTGTTTGATTATGTTTTAATTTATTCTATACGCATTTTAGGCTATTTTATCTTTTAAATACACGTTGAAAAAAATTTAGTTTAAAAAATTCTGTTTTCTTCGGAAAACATTAATAGTTAAATACCAGTTAAGTGTTGTTAAACATGGCTACAGTATAAGTTTTTACTGCGCCACTTTATGAAAATTAACAAATTTTTATTGATGTATTATTTTATTTATTTATTTTTTTACTTCTTATTCTACTCCATTTTTTTGTGTCTTAACAGGCGCCTGGGGCTTAATATTTTCGTTGCTTTACCTCCGTACACTTTTTCATTGTATGTCAGCTGTTAAAAATTGATTTTATGCCAAGACTCTTTTATGCCGACCTCAGCCCTAGCAGCGCTTGGGCGCATGAACGCATTTTCTCCAGGACTCTTTTGTGCCGGGACTCTTTTGTGCCAGGACTCTTTTGTGCCAGCTGCGATTTTTTTCAGGACTCTTTTGAAGGTGAGCCCTAAGAAAGTTGCGTAAGTCTTTCTTCTTTTCAATGAGCCCATGTTATTTTTGACCAATCAGTATTGAAGGAGGAATATCGATTTTAAGAATTGAGCGTTAGAATAATAATAAAGAGAAGAAGAAGGAGATGAACATTAATTTCAAAATTTACCCACGTTCTCTAATTATGGTTGGCGCTGTGCCGAGAGGCTAAATCGCCCCGTGGCGCTCCCGCGCCAACCACGATTATATGGAAGGGGCCCAAAGTTTTCTCGATTAATTAACTTTGGAATTTTTTTATTTTTAAACAAGAGTCTTAATCTGCATTTGGAGCTCATTTAAGTGGTAAATCCTGGAAGTTTTGTTGTATTCCTTATAATAGCATTACTTTTACTAAAAAAATTGCAGATCATTTTGTTTTACCTTTGGGTGGAATGTTTAAATTTATTAAAACATGTAAATCAATTAATAACTTGACTTTGTAGGATAAACAAGGAAGTCCGACTATGCTTAGACAACTGTGATAAACCGGTATTTTTCGCCAAGTTTTTTGACCTCATTAAAAAAGTTATTGGAATTTTTGACTATATTTGCGTGGATCATCAAGATGGTAAAATAATATTTAAAAATAGTTTTCTTATTTCTCGTGTTTTTTTTTAAATTGTGCCACCTGATAACGACAAAATATAAAAATTGTAAAATACTATATTCTTTTTGCATGTAAAAAATATTCGTTCAAAGAAAAAACATTAAATACGTATTTACTTCCGACAAAAAAGATCAGTTTAGGTGTATTTTAGTATTATTCCTGGTTACGAATTTCAAACTGATGACCTATTTTTTATATAATAAATTTTTGAGATTACGAAACTGGTTTCTAGAATTGTCGCAAAATATTACTATTTTCGAGCCGCAGAAATTTTTATTTCTTAAATTAAAAGTAAACGAAACATTTCAACAATTTCGACCACTGATTTTTTTCTATCCTAAAACACTGCGCTTCGTAGCACCAGCCGTTTGGCCGAGAAGAGTGGTAGAAAGCTCTAAGGAATATCACTATATCAGCAAGAAAAGTTTATGTTTACAATTTTTTGGCTCCAGATTTTTTACAGCTTTAAGCCTTTCAAATGTGTCTGACACTTTCCCGTTCTGACTTGCGTCAGCTATTCGAGCCAAGCCGACCCGGCTAGAAACTTCTCCACAGTAAATATTCAGAATCCTTTAATCTCACATAAGTGAGATCATGATATGAGAAATGCATTTGCAACTGTTGAGTCTCAATAATTCTTTGATAAAAAAGTGTGCATTATACAGATCATGATACGTCCAATCAGTAGTGCGCTCGCCCACTTTGTTTTATCTACGGTTTTGAGGTAAACTGTAGTTATATATGGCTGACCTCGTTAGTTTGTATGAGAGACATGAGAGAACCAATTAGAATTGTGCGGTTATTACGTGTTTAAAAAAACGAATTGGAAAGCGGAGTTTTTTAATTCCCGCCTTTTTACAAAATATACAAAATTAGTTAACTTTAGTCCTTAAAAAAATTGCATTTTTGTTCCAAATTGACTGATCTATAAATAAATAGACGTAATGTGATAATATATAATTGTGAAAATAAGGTAGTTTAATCCTTATTATTAACTGCAAACTTTAAAGTGGTCCGTTCATGTATCCATACAAACTTACTAGTTCAGCCAGATATAACTAAACCATAGGTAGCTGAAACCTATTAAAATAAACGTACTCAAACTCACACGAATTAAATAATTCTTGTGGTTTGATTTGTAAAAAAAATTTTTAATCAAACTATCTCCATTAAATAAAAAAAATAACTGCGCATTAGTCAAAGTTAAACCAGTTACCGTATTGTTATTTACTGCAGAGCTTCAATTTTTTCATTTCATCTTGCAGTACAGTGTTTATTATTATATCATCTCTTATGTTTTTTAAACTCTTCAAGTAACTTTTTTAGTATTTTTTTTTATAATAACTTTCAAGATATAAAAAACTTTAATTGAAAAACTTTTTAATCACGACTACACCCCAGATTTTGCATTTTCGAGTCTTTTATTCATATTAGCGATCTTTCGTTTTCAGTGCTCTGGATTACATAAACAATTCTAAATTTCCTCTTACGACTTTAAGTTCCACGAACATCGTGCAAATAATAACCACCGCAAGCTATGCGATACTGAGTGAGCGACAAAACATTTCACAAGCTAGAACATTGACGTAAAAAATACTTAATTGTAACAAACCCAAACATAGATCAAACGTATAGATTTAAATATTAACGAGTGAGTGTAAGAATTATAATTTGAGCAATTGAAAGCATGAAATTTAACTCGCTAAATGATAATTTTACACTTTTTTGACTATTAAAGTTATGTATTTTGCACTAAATTCAAAAATTTTAAAAAAAACTTTACATCAAAATCAGTGGAATAAAACTTCTGCTTTTGACGAAATCAAAATTATAAAATCACAAAGTCTTAATTTTAGATATAACATTCCCATTTGTCACCAGTAAATTGAGAACCTTAAAAATTTTTTAGAGGCAATAAAGTACTTTCCTTGTTATCAAAAGTCGACACTGGAAAACAGTACATGTGTCACCTACTGTGGCAAAGAACCTTCAATAAAAGATATAAATCCTTATGATCTGGACAAGGAATGGTTTGAAACAAGTTGCAGGTAGGTATCATTATATGCATCATCATTATCAAAATATTTAATTTAACTAAACAAAAAACCCAGTATTTACATTAGTGTTAGTTCAAAAATATTTTTATTTCTACCTTTTTTGTTTTTAAATATTTTTTTCTAATCTTGCGTAAAAGCTATAGTTTGTGTATTTTTATGTTCCATTTTTTTGTTTTCCCGGTTACCACGGTAACACCTTCGGATTACCGTGGTGAAATCGTCGCTTGACAATGTTGGTATCTGGTCACACTTAGGTATAATATTTCGATCCCCAGCTAAAATAGCGCTGTAATAAAAACCCTTCCACGTTTTTTTTTCTGAACCCGTTCTCGTAATTACCGTTTTCTCTAATTACAACAGGGAAACCTTCGTTTCACGGTTTTGGTTCTTTGAGAAAAGGTTTAAGAACACGAGAACGGGTTAAGAAAAAAATTGGACGGGTTTTGATTATCGCGCTATTTTAACTGGGGATCGAAAAATTACAAGTGTTACTGTGATGACATGCAATATCAAATGAAATATTTCTATGAAAAGCTGTAAACAGAAACTGTTCCTAATTAAAATTAAATATTATGTTTGGTTTCGCAGGTTCAGTAGCTTTTATCAAGGCACAAGACGATCTATTTGGGGCCGAATGTCCCCATTTACGACAAGCTTTAATTGGGACTCTCGAATAAAACTTTTCACTTCTTTATTAATTTCAAATTGTTTTTTTAGGCGGGCAGAATGTCAACTTTTGTGTAAAAGAGAAGAAATATTGAACACTTGCGAGGATGGTGAAGGAGCTATTGACTTGCTTTTTGGGTTTTCCCAGCATGGTCTTCAGGTTATTGATTTTTTGACAAAAATGCAATTAAATAAACTAATAAATAAAACAAATATTTAAATAAACAAAGATTTAACGAACATGAAGCCGATAAGATTTGTAATTGGAATTTAGAGCCAAAATTTAAGACTTAAAACGCAAATAACAGACTGTAAGCTGTGTGAAAATTTGAGCCGTAGAAAAGTCTTCTAAATTTAAGTTTAAGCTTGAGCCTAGTTGTTTATAAAAGTCGCTGAAAGCTAATTTTTCCTTCTGTATTATTTAGTAATTTTAAAATTTTTTAGAGAAAAAAACTGGCACGTATTTGTAAAAAATTTTTATTAAGGTTTCACAAGAAATGTTGGAAGAAAACCTTCCAGACTCACTTCTTCCTGAATATTGGCCTGAAACGTGTAGAAATTTGGCGGAATACGGTTTTTCTGGGTAATAGTATTAAAACTAAAAAATTATGAAATTATAAATTTAAAAAAACAAGAGAAATAAAACTAATCCTGAAGAATGTCAGGAAGCGACAAATCTAAAAATCATAGTTTTTTTCATAAAATCTGTAAACACAATAATTTCATACAATGACACTTTTTTTGTTTGTTTTTATACTTTTGTAAAAAATAATACGAAAGGAATATACGAAACACCATTTGGTATGCTGTTTTTAGCTACATTGTTTTGAGCTTTTCCCTAAAAATTTAAGCAACATTAAAACGGTGAGTTTTATTTTGTGACGGCTTAAATGCGGCCGATTTTTGGATTTTTCACTGAATTTTTGGTTTATCGCCCCACTTAATGTTAAGAATGCTTGATGCTCTTGGGGTATGGCTAGCACCAAAGTAAGTTGTACACCAAATGTACGCTATTTTTTGCACTTTTTTGTAAACCAATTTTTTTTTTGGGGGGGGGAAGGGGGTTACCCCCAAGTCGATCAAAAAACGAGCGCACCCTAGTTTTAAAAACTTTTTTTAACCACTAAAAATCGAAGATTGATTACATAAGACTTCATTTAATATATTGTTTGTGTAAAAAAACCTTATTAAGCTTACAAAAAGCTGTCAAAAATGACGCATATTAAATTTGGAAGCATTCCAAGCCCCTGTGCTGGCGGCAGCATATCTCCAAATTAGAAACTTTTCCAAAAATAAACTCTAAAGCCGCTAACACGCTAAACACCCTTTATTTAGACCCAAAAACTTGAAAACTTAAAATTTATTCATAAAATTAACAAAACTCTGTGGAACGGAAATCTGGAGCTCTAAAAACTGGTGTTTTGCTCCGTTTCAAAAATTAATTTTATTATACTTTTACTTTTTCTTGAATTAAATTTTGACCGTAACTTTTACTTTTACTTTACTTAAATTAAAAAAATCACAAATTAATTTTACTTCGTCTTTTCTTAATTTGACATTTTTCAAATTATTTTACTTTTACTTAAAATACTGCAAAATCAATATTTTTTAAAACACTAGTCAGTTACTTTGAGAAAAAATGACTTTAATGTAAATTTGTTATTTTTATGATATTTTAACATGTTTACATATAAAATCCATAATTGATAAATAATTTAATTAAAAAACAAACTATTTTAATTTAAAAACAAAACACAACAATACCGTATTATTTTCACTTATCAAAAACAAATCGGTAATTTAACCTCCCTTAATTCACTCTGTGATATGTTTTGTCCAGTTACTGAATACTTAAAAGAGCACTGTCACAAAATAGATTCCTGTATTGCACGGTACGAACTACCCCTTCAATACTAAACCAGGCTGATTCAAATTCTTCTCAAAAATTTAGGATAATTTATTAAATTATACCAAGCAATACGAATATTTAATTTGTAACAGTCCTTTTTCAGTTGCCAGATACATTTCTCTCTTATTATCAAATACATATTTGATAATACGAGAGAAATATGTCTGGTTATTAAAAAGAGAAATAAAGGCCGCTTTACTTTATTAAGCAGTTCTACTACGTCATCTTGAAACTTATGTTTAACCGACAAAAAGTACTTTGCCAAAAACCGTTTGAAGGAACTATAGGCACCTTGCACTGGAACTCGGTTTGTACATAAAGTATGCAATATACATAAGCGTCACCATAATGGATAATTACCGTATCTCCTACTTATTTTTCGTAGTATGCAGATCTTTCGTAGTCGGAGTATCGAAAGCGCGCGAAATTTTGATCGGTTGATCTGCATACTACGAAAGATAAGTAGGAGATACGGTAATTATCCATTATGGTGACGCTTATGTTTATTGCATACTTCATGTATAAACCTAGTTCCAGTGCAAGGTGCCTATAGGCTTTTAAATCGTTTATTAACGATTTTAAATCATTTTTTACATTTTAGTCGAGATTGTGGCGCAGTGGCAAATCTTACATTTTGAATACGGAAGGTCTACGGGTGTGCATTGCCGGGAAATTTCATTTTAGCCGCGCCTTAGCTTTAGTACTAAAGGTTCAAAAATCGTTTAGCTTTAGCTTTAGTACTAAGCCCGAAAAGGGCTTAGTACTAAAGCACTTTAGCCTTAGCTTTTGCCAAACTGACAAATATGGAAATGTTCCTAAATTTTAAAAATTATCCCTTTTTTAAGGTAATTCTTGGCATTGCATTGTTAAGTTTAGGGTAAAAACTCAACATTAAAAATCTTTTTAACGTTTATTGCATTAGGTCTTAGCTTTATATTTTAAAAATATTATTTTTAGAGTTAATTTTACAATTTTAAAGTTGCTCTTGTAACTGTATTTCAGTTTAACTTGAAATGTTAGCAGATGTATCAAAATGGCTAAATATCAAGAATAGTTTTTCTGAAATGAATATCTAAAGCAACAAAACATTTAACCAACATTTTTTATTAAAAAACTGCATAATAAATAAACTTTACAAAATACTCATATGAAATTGTAAAAATAAGATTATTTTATATTAAGCACTTAGAAACTCGAAAAATACTTCAAAAAAGCAAAAAATCAGTATTTTCTAATGCTTAAACAAAAATAAGAAACACAAAAAAATAAAACCCCTTATTCATAGCACCTTAAAACCAAAATTCGTTTTAATCACTTTAATTAGCATTATTTTTTAAAATATTCACTCATGTTTGTTTTAAAAGTAAAAATATGGTATATTCAAGTTTATATAAGCATAGTTTTTAGGCAGCTAAGAGTGAGGGAAGGGGTTGAGGTGGTTGGTTACCGGCGGTAAAATGCATCTTAAATTCTGGGAAGGATGTATGGAAAATTTTGAAATCTAAAAGAGGGTCAGGGTGTGTTTTGTGGATTTTTAAAACATCAATACTTTAGAGGTGTCAGATTAAAATTCTGGAGGGGAGCCAGATTAAAAAACGGGAACTTTTCTGAGGAGAACTCGATTTTTGTCTAGGAGGGAGGTTTAAAATTTTTAGGTTAAAGGACCCCATTATACCTCTCCACTTCATGGATAGAAATCTCATTAAATAATCATGCTTTGATTGGTGAACACTTTTTTTTGGTTTTTTGGTCTTTTTTTTGGCCAATCATTTTTGGGTGATTTTTTATTTTCCTGGCAAAAGCTAACGTTTTGCCGGGCCCATACCTTTTGCCGAGCTTTTGCCAGCTAATTTCAGTTTAGCCGCGCCTTAGCTTTAGTACTAAGCCCAAAAAACCCTTTAGTACTAAAGCACTTTAGCTTTAGCTTTAGTACTAATGACACCCGTAGGAAGGTCTATGGATCGAGTCCCGACTGAGACACGCTAAACCCTAAGACATTGTGATAATAATGTTTGTTAATATTGTTATATGTAGTATTTGATTGCGCAGTTAGGGTTGAATAACATCGGTTATTCAACAAGTTAAGAATAACATCGATCTTGCATATCCTGCTTCATGTGAAGTAAGTAGACTATAATCTTTTATTTGTTGTTTGTAGCAATTTCAACCCTGAAAATTATACTGATTTGGTTGAAAATTTCAAATCAAACGAAAATGACTTGGAAGACTTGATTAATTACCCAGATTACCCAGATCTCGGCTTCCGTGTTACGACAATTGAAATACCAATGACTACAACATTATCTTCAACTGACTTGGGTAATGTATTCTACAATATAAACGCAAACATGAATTTTTATCTATTTATTATTTAAATAAATTTTATATTTATTTATTATTAATTTATTTGTAATTACTTATTTATTTATTTTCAGTTTTACGAAAAATTTGAATCCTTGCTCTTCCAAAACATCTCATTTAAAAATTGATTTGTTAACATTGCAAATCTTAAACAGAAATGCTTTTATTTATCTTTTATTGGACTTATTTTTAATTATTATTAATTTTTTTTATTTATTAAATATTTTTATTTAATAAGTGTGAGCGTCACAAATTGGGGAATTGATGTCCTAAATAAATTATTTATTGGTTTTACTATTCTTAAGAACATTAATAAAAACTAAATGCCAATTTAAAAAAAATATCCGGGTATCTTAGATAAAATCAAGAAATTAAATTCGTCAAATAAAAATCACGGGTTTTAACTATATTTTTCAGAAATTAAGTGTAAAACTTAAGAATTGTAAAAGTGTGAAGTTATTTACCAAGTGTGAAGCTCCGCTGATTACAAATTGGAAGCCAAATTTTTAATTCACATTTTTTAAGAGATTACATATTTTTTAGGCATTAATACAAACAAAATAAATACCATTATATTAAAATAATTGTGTATCCTACTAATTAAAAATTAAGGCACTAATTTACAGCTTTTTTTATAAAACACACAAATTTTAATAATATTTTGTTAAAATTAAGCCTAGATAACCAAGAGTTTAAGTTTTATTGTTAATTCAAGCAAGTAGGAAATTACGAAATGCGATTATTTTTTGAAAACAAATCAGTTGTTTGACAATAATTATTGTGTTTCTTTTTTTCCTGTTTGTAACTGAGACAAGTTACGAACCTTTGTTTATATTAGTTTTGGAGGACTAAAATAGTTTCAAATTGTTTTAATTAAAAATATTGGTTTATAGGTTAACTTTTATTCTAACTTAAACGCTTATACTAACTATTAATAATAAACCACATCACTTGAAAACCACATCATGATAGAAGTTTTTTAGAAAAATAATATTTGTGCGTGTGTGTGCATATATATATATATGTGTGTGTGCGTGTGTGTGCGTGCGTGCGTGTGTGTGTGTGTGTGTACCTGTGTGTGTGCGTGCATGCGTGCGTGCTTGTGTATGTGTGTGTTGTGTGTGTTTGTGTGTGTGTGTTTGTGTGTGTGTGTATTTGTGTGTGTTTGTGTATGTGTGTGTGTGTGTGAGTGTGTGTGTGAGTGTGTCTGCGTGTGTGTCTGTGTGTGTCTGTGCCTCTCTCTCTCTCTCTCTCTCTCTCTCTCTCTCTCTCTCTCTCTCTCTCTCTCTCTCTCTCTCTCTCTCTCTCTCTCTCTCTCTCTCTCTCTCTCTCTCTCTCTCTCTGTGTGTGTGTATGTATGTGTATGTATGTATGTATATGTGTGTGTGCTTGTGTGCTTGTGTTCTAAGAAAACTTAGAAACGCACTTTGATTTTTGTTACTATTAAGTTAGTTAGTCCTTTTTGACGACGAGAAACTATTACTTGCTATTACAAAAATGCGATAACTGCAACCACAATCGTTGTAATCTAAGCATAAAATGTAAAAAAATCTACATAAAAAAGATTAAAAACTTTGTTTTTTGGTATTATAAAAAGGATAATTTCATATTTATAGTGGTGTATCGGACGTAACGTAAAATATTTAATTTGAAAAAACAACTATTTCTTTTGTTGTACAAACCAACGAACCAACGGTAACCAACGAACACAACATGAACTAACCCACTTTAAGTCGCTACCGTACCTGCAGTTGTTTTTCAGGTTACTTGGGATGTTTTATGGATAATTACAATCAGCTTTTTGAACTAGAAAAATACGACCCGGGACAAAACTCTGTTGAAACCTGTTTGAACTATTGTGCTCTACATGGATATGAGTTGGCCGGTAATCATTACTTGTTCTTTCAATAAACCTATTAAATTTCATCGTTAATTGCTTCAAGATTTATTTTCTTTTTGCAATTTATAGCTTGCTCGAATAAGCGTAAAATTGAGGTTTATCTAAGGCTAGTATCATGAAAGGAATGCCTTTTTTAATGAAACCACCATAGCAAACAGTATAGAAAATTCGAAACAATAAGCTAGGAATTAAAAGTACTGATAGTACTGCTACCTCAATATCAAGCTCTTGGGTTCGACAATTTAAAGCAGTACTACTTTAAATTTAGATTTAAAGATTTACCCATTAAATGAGCAGTTTCAGTTTAATTAATTTTTAAATGTAATTTTATCTGCATTTAAAGGGTATTTTTTGTTTTTCACAGGTTTCAAAAAAATTGTAGAAAAGCTTTACTAAAATAATCTATACCATTATTTTTTATATTTTTTTTATTCAAGAAAATAGAACAAAAATAGGGAATTTTTTAAAACTTATTAAAAACAAAACTTTAGCTGTTTGAAGCTTGAAATCAATAATTTAGGGGCCAGATCGCTAAAAGTCTTTTTTTATTTAAAAGAAAAGAGTTCCGGAGTATGATCTTAGAGGGGAGAAAAGTCCATAGTAGTTTAATATTTTAGGATTGCAGTCGCGTTTTTGGTGTTGGTGCGGTTGGGAATCTAACATTACGCGCCCGGAAGCCATCAAGACATACGACTCAGACTGCAATATTGACTGCCCAGTCAAAGACTACCAAAAATGTGGAGGGGACTGGAGGATGAGTGTCTACGTCGTGCAATCGGAATTAATTAGTAAAAAAATATCATTTAATAATTATATTATATTTACAAAGTCTTTGTTCAGGTGGAAACTATTGTAAATCGGCTATCCGAGGCATAAATTTTTAATGTGAACGGAACCTTGGGTAGCCGATTATTAATTTCCAATCTTTATTTATTACATTCAAATTTGCAATCCTTATTCTTCACGATCACACGGATTTCAAAAATATAATTTTTTTTTTACTTTTCACCAGAATGTTTTACTTTATTTTTTCACTTTACTGGCTTCAATTTTTTGTAATAGTCTAAAAATAATTTTCTACATATTATTTAATTAATAGTTGCGTTTTAACCACATCCTCACGTGACTTAAAACTTACTTTGGTTAGTTGGGTTTGTTTATTAAAACAACGAAATTTATCTAAAAAAAACTCGCATGAGATCACAAATAATTTTAATATCAATTGATAAACATATATAACATGTGTGTATGTGTTAGGTTGTGGCAGAGTGGTACATCTAAAATTTTGCATAATGCAGGTGCCTGGATCGAGTCACGGCTAAGACACCCTTCATGGTGATAATATTGGTCATTGTTAATATTGTTGTATGTAGTTTTTGGTTGCGCAATTAGTGCTGAGTAAAACGCACTTGCGTATCCTGTTTTATGCAAATAAATAAAAATAAGCTTCTAAACGCGTATAGACAAAACAAACAACGAAAGCGCCTTTTTGTTTATTTTTTATTTTGTATGAAGAAGGATACATAAGACCGACATTAGCAATTACTATGGAGAACACAACCAACAAACAATTTTATTACAGTATAGCTTATTTCAGTCGAACCTTCGTCTTTTGTACCTTCACAATCCAAGACGAACAAACAACAAAAGTGCCTTTTTGTTTATTTTTTTATTTTGTATGAAGAAGGATCGACATTAGCAATTACTATGGATAACACTACCAACAAACAATTTTACCAAGAAACAAAAATCCACACCTATCACACTAACAGTACTACAAACAATCACAGAAATACAACACAACAAAACAAACCACTCAGTTGGGACTGACAACACAAACATACACCACTTCAAGCATCTTGGCGACAAAGCACTACAATACCTAACACAACTCTACACAAACATAATAAAATCAAACACAATAGCGCTCAGTTGGAAACTTTCCAACTACATTCCAATACCAAAATTTAATGTACAATGTAGAGAAGAGTTTTACGAAGAATTTTGCAAATGAATGTCAAAACATAGTATGTCAAAACATACGATATGAAAACGGAGAACACAAAATACCCAAAAATCACCTACCAAAACCAGTTTTTGAACAAAAAACTTTTAAAATAAAAATTATAATACAAAAATTAAATTGATCATAAAATAAACTGAATAATTATAATTCATAAAATATTTATTAAAACGTCCATGTTCACCCATTTTACTCCTACATTTTCTTTTTAAACTGTAACTTTTCGACGATTAAATGTAGGAAACAAATTGGAAAGAGGTTTACGTTGTATTAATGGGTTCATGATTTATTATTAAAGTGAATTTTATGATAAACTAAATTTTTGTATTATGGTTTATCCTTTTATATTTTTTTTCTGAAAAAAACGTTTCTGGAAAAAATTTTGGGGCATTCTTAATGTCTGGTTTTATTTCGCCAAAATTTTACTGATATTACAGTAAAATCTTCTTTGAGAACTTATTGCACAACCAAATTTTCGTCCCAATTTCCTATTTAAAGAAGAAAAAAAAAATAATAAAATACAGAAAACTCTTGCTTGTTATAGTTATATTTCTTAGAGGAAAATATTTTCAATTAATTTTTAAAGAACAAAAAAATAAAAAAATATTGCTAAAGAGTGGTAAGTTAAGTAAAAAAAAACCACTGCGACCACAGCAAAAATGTAGTTTGGTTCTACATGCAAAAATATTTTTATCAGGGAGTTTATTAAACTAAAAAAAGTTAAAAATGGGAGCCTAAAATAAAAAAAGTTTTACTTAAATTTAATTGCTTTGGCTTATGTTTGTGTATAAGTTTTAGACATTTCAATATTTTAGCTAAAAATTACACATTTTCAGTCCTAAGTTTCTTATTTTTGGTTCCTAGTTCCAGCTTCATTTTCTCTAGTTCTAAGTTTTTTAAATTGTAACTAAAGTCTTCCAGGCTGAAATTAAGGGCGTAACCGCTCTCCGCGAAAAAAACAAAGAATAAACGCGGGAGAGAAAAAAATCTTTAAAAAAAGTTGCCAGCGGTTATGTAACCAATTGTTATTTAGTCGCGTCTCATGTTCCTCCGCACATGATATTTTTTGAAGAAAAAGTGGTTACTTGAGCACCCTGCTATTTTCACTCTGATGGAATTAATCATTAGTAAAAAAACTATGAAGTATAAATTGACAGGTTTTTAAGAGTATATATCCGAATTATATAATGAGTATAAAATATTAAATGCAGCTAACAATGCACTAAATATATGGAAAACTATGATTTGTAACACGCTAAATCATCAGTTAACAAAAATTATCAGTTAACAGAAAAATATTGTTGCGCATTGTATTTTTCAAAAACTTCTGGACGTCACAAACTGATAAAGATAATTCTAAAAATGCTGATAAAATAACTTAAAATGTATTTTTGGCTTAAATAAGTTTAAAATCACTTACTTAAAAATCTGCAGCTCTGAGTTTTTTCTCGAAAAATCTAACAGAACTTTTTGTTTACTTGGCACAAACTACTTGGCACTAAACTAAACTAACTAAAACTCTTTAATATTAACCATTCTATGAAAAAAAAGAATTCCATAAGTTTTCTTAAGAAAAAACCCAGAAATTACAACATTAACAAGAGTTTTAAACAACGTGCTAAGATAGCACCTAGCGTTTAGTGAACCCGCCCCTGTATGCATATGAAGCTCTTCGTTTTAAATGACCAAAGCTCCGGTGCATGACATTGGAAGGTAGGTTACATCACTATTTTATATAGGTAATTTCACCAAAAAAAACATTGCGTAGTTTTTTAGAGACCAGCCGTTCGATTGAATTATACAATCATGAAGGATGTTTCAATTTGTTTAACGAAACGGGATTAATCGGTTTTTCATTGGGAAATTCTAATTCGGCACTTGAGTGTATTAAATATTGCGAAAGCCTAGGCTATAATGTATCAGGTAAGATTTTTACACGTTTTCTAAAAATATAAATAAACAAACTTACAAGTTTTGTTAACCCGCAAATTAACAAATATAAATGCGCTGTTTTTTTTTTTGAAAAAAGAAGTAAAAACCATTATAAAATTTTCCTAAAAAGTATATTTTTAGAAAAGTATATTTTTCAAAAAAGTAGGGTAACTGACTTAATTTCGGCCACCTTTTTTTATTTTTTGAATAAGTTTTTTCTGGCTTTTTCAATCAAGCCAAAATTTGGCCTAAAAATCAAAAAATAGCTATATTTGTTATTCCAGTACAAATATTGAATATTTTTGTTACACTTAAAAATCAGTGAAGGTTTAAACTTTTTTTTTAAAGTGGCCGAAATTAAGGCGCGTGCCATTTATTTCGGCCACCTACAAAAAACTGGCCATAAATATTGCTTAAACAAACAATAAAAATTTCTAAAGGTTGCAAATTTATCCTTAGGTATTGTTCTTGGTACATATAACTTAATTTTTCCCGTTTGCGAACTTTAATAGTTATTAGCAAGACTTTAAATAATTATGTCAAAACCTTAAAAAAACAAGTTTTAATTACTTGCATTTTTTGTTCAATTTTTATTTTTGGCTTAAAAACGTCAAAACAAAGTCAAACGAGCAAAAAAAATTCTTTATAAATACGGTAGTACAATGATATTTAAAAACAGCAAAAAACGGCAGGTTCTTTCAACTAAATTTTAAGGTGGCCGAAATTAACGGAATCTTAAAATGCGCAGTTAGTTAAACGCATTGCAAAATAATTTTGAAGAAAATATCAAAACATGAAAATTAACAACTTTGAGCCTTAAATAGAAGATATTTTAAGGGTATATATTGCTTCGTTCTAAATTTGATGCAGTTTAAACACAAAGCAAAAATTAAGAAAATCATAAAAAATTCACTTTTTGTATGAAAATGTTGATAATGCAGAATAACATAAATATAAAATTTGTGCAAAAAACACTTTTTTCAACATTCATCCAGTTACTTTTGTGCTAGTTCTTTTGTGTTTTAAAAATAAGCTAATTTTTTAACACCCTAAATTGGTGGCCGAAATTAAGGCGTGGCCGAAATTAAGGCGTGGCCGAAATTAAGTCAGTTACCCTATATAATTCAAACAAAGATACGCATGGCTGGAGAATCAGAACTGACATACCAACCAAACAGGACACACACTTACAATATCAATTGGCTGTCATTATATTGTAATATTCCAACCTATATTGTCCTCGCTGGAAATGGATCTTTAAAATTTCAGAGTGCCAGACAAATCTATTGCGTTCTGTCATTTCTTTCACAATATCATTCACAATAAATTCTCGGGAGAAAACCGTAATAATTCAGCAGAGCACGGTTGCGAAAATGCTCAAAAATTCGGGTAGTGATTACGTATCTTTTTAATTTTAGGTGTGCAATATCAAATGTGCATGTGCTGGTATGACCTACCGCGGACACTGGGGACGGAAGAAGTTTCAAAAGAACGTTGCAATTTTAAATGTGAAAATCCCATTTTCGATAATGAGTTTTGTGGAGGCGAATTCGGCGTTGATATTTATGCGAAAAGTAAATTGTTTATAGTAAAATATTTTATAATTAAAAAAAACGGTGGACCTGGCTCATACTTAAGCCAACGCGTCCAAAGTGTTCATTCTTAGCTTGTCCAAACCAGTGCTTTCAATGTTGCCCTTTAATAATCAGGTAACATGTTGCTCTAGGGGATTAAGCCTTCAGTTTATCCAAAATCACCATCTGCACCCTAGTGAGATAATGATCACACAGCGTCTTGCACCGTTAAAGCTTACCGCGGAGCCAGAATCTACGCCTATGCTTTATTGCGTGTCATTACGATCTGACCTGCTGGTGGATCCAACTAATTTTTTTATAAATATTAAATTTTCATTAAATTTAAATTTTCAAACCATATTTGTCCAAAATATGCTAAAGTCTAAATAAAATTCAGTTTCAGTCTTAAATTTTGAAACATAGTCCTCCTGCTAAAGATCACCATCAAAATGCAGTCTGAAAGAAAAATCCGAAAAAAATAATTAAAAATTATCCATTCTTTTCTAATACAATCTTTAGTTCTCAATTTGAAAATAGATGATGAAAAGTGAAAATACTCAGAGTTTAGTTACTTATGTAATATAAATTTTTGTAAAAAGGATCTAAAACAACTTTTCCAATAAATTCCTCGCGGATGGTTGTGTTTAGCTAAAAATTTACTCTATCAAAAAAATTGTTGGTGTGTCCTGTGACCTGTGGGATAGATAACTTTTGGGATATTTTTAATGTATGGCCTTCAACCAACAATTCTAAAAAAAAACAAATAGCCTTAAAAACCGAGGTTTATTACTAAATTAAAACTTTTTTTTCTTTTTTTAAGGTATCAAAAAATAATAAGAGTTTTGGAGTATTAGTCACTTATTATTATTAAGTTAGTATGAGTCTATCTAACACAAAAAATAAATTGTATTGGGGTCCCGTCCGTCATAAAATAATAATTTGTGCAAATAATAAACTTTTTTCTTATTTTTTAATTACTAAAAATCAAGTAAATTGTTTAAAAATTTCCGATTGCGTTTTTTAATCGTTTAAAGCCATCCCAAGTTTTTGAATTATGTCAAATTTTAAAACTAGCAGCTCTAGTCGCAACTGGCCGTTCACGACAACAAAGCGTTGGGGGTGTTGCGCTGAGATGAGTCAAGCAAAAGTTTTCGAAGCAAGAAAACATTCAATGTAAAATGCATTCTCAATCTATATTTTGCATCGATTTAGTTGGAAATTAAAATTAAAACACAAAATAAAGAGCATTATTATACTGTAGTTTTGTTTGTTTTATTGCAAAATAATTTTAAATTTTGTCTTTTAAATTGTCAGCTCTAAATTCTGTGTAGTTACAGGTGTTTTGAACTGTGCGTCACTCGTTCATTGTTCATAAAGTTTTAGATTTTCACAAGGATAATTTTAACAAAAATCTTTATTTACGTAAAAAATGACTCTAGTGTTTTATTCCATATAGTTTCACTATTTTACATTTTGCATTGAATATGCTTGTGCGGTTATAATATTTTTGCTGTAATTTGATTATAATATTAATTATTTCATTACCTGCATCGAAGTTTGCAATATGCACTTTAAGAATATATTGTTTTTTGCACGATTAAAGCTATGTTAAAAAAAATTTTATTGCTATATCTCGCTATATACACTTCAGAGTTTTAAGAACCCTATGAATGTCCTATAGTATTTGTGATCATGTCATATATGTTTTGCTCTCTGGGAATGGTTGTGGGAGGAGTAGCAGGAAAACAAGGCTTCAAAATGCAAGCGCGAAATTGGCTAAAAGAATGCGGAAGCGGGTAGGTTATTAGACAAATGGGTGCGCCCCTTTTTAAACAAAGCCGCACGCGACGTTACTCTGGGCTTTTGTTTAGAACAATGGATCGGGACCAGCGTGTATTGATTGCAAAAATTAATATTTTTATTATTCATACTTTAAAAAACAGTCGGAAGACATTGCATTTTATTTATTTATTGAAAATGTTTATTATAGAAATTCATCAATATGCACCAAATATACAAGTCCCAATGCAAACTGAAACGACAACCACAAAAAGTCCTGATATTAATTCAATTGAAGGTAAACAACAATATACACCCTTCTACTTGAAGTTAAATTGTTAAAATGGCTGCAAAATATCGGTTATATTTTACACAACTGCGGTATAATAAAATCATACTTTACTAGTTATAACAGTAGTTGTTACAGTTTGCACAAAAACTTTGGCATCTGGTTAAAAGGATTTCAGAGGTTTTTTTACTTTTATTTTTTATACTTTTATTTTTACTCAACTGAATCAGAGTATCTGTTTTATTTGGTTTAACATTATTTGTTAAACTTTGCACACCAGTTTTGGTAGTTTTTTAAAATTAAAATGCAAAAGTCATTGTTTACACAGCGTGCTTTACACTCTTATTTAATTTTTTACACAACACTGCGTCAGCTAATTATTTGGTTTAAATGGTTTAGTAGTATCTGTTACAAAATAACTTCAGCATACTTGATTGTAATGGTTTAACATTATTTTGTTAAAGTGCCCTTATCAACATGTAATATGTTTAAAAGGATCCATTACACTTTGCGCATTAGCTGAGGCCTAGCTGGTTTATATGGTTTCTCTCTGTTTTTTTTACAATTTACACATCATTTTTTACATGAAGTTGCACATACTTGGATTATCTTATGCAGCAGTAGCCACGTTGGCTGCATTTACAGTGAAATATGCAAAAAAATAAAACAGATATTGAAATATCATAGATATGAAGTACCAATTCCTTTGGTCTAAAATAAATATTTTAAACATATACTGTAGACCTTTTTAACACAAACCGTTTTGTTCTTAATATTCAATTTAATGAACTCGCTGGATTTTTACTATTGAATTCTCTTAAACTATTTTAATTGCAGACATTGTAAAACTGATATTTTTATTGTTGTTATTTCAGTTTTATATACTCAAAATATATTCGCCTGTTCAGTCATTATGTTAAAATGATAAACATAAACCATATAAAAGTCATATAGTGTGGCCAAAAATTTATAATACTATATATTATATTAAGGAAAACTATGCAACTTTTCAACTTTTTACCAAAAGTAAAACAATTTGGTGCCAATTTTTCTAGACTCGGTGCCATTGTTATTAATTGTCATGCACAAAAAAGGCATAACAACTGCCATTAATTGGGCAAATGTCGTGTAAAAGGGCACTGCCTAAAAATTAGCATTTGTGCTCATATTATCGCAGTTGCCGAATGCACCAATTAAATACAGCCAGCCAATCAAAGCTAAATATTAAGCCGGGGGGAGGGACCAGCATTTTACCCAACCCTGTTCAAGTATATAGAGCCCTTTTTTTAATGGGGAATGTGGCTTAAATTTGGAGTGTATACTGCAACCGCAGTTACCCTTTTTTGACGGTTTGATGAGAAACTACAGTTAACTACATTTTTCGCACGTGGTATTAACTTTAAAAGTTCAATTTAAAAATTTTTTAGTGGCAAGTGTTTTAAATTCAAAGTTTAACAGCAGTAACCAAAAAAGCCTGATTTTTTAACTTAAAAAGTGTTTTTAGAAGAATTAAGTAAAAGACGGCTCATAAAGTATTTTTTCCTACTTTAAGTTTAAGAATTTAATTAAAATTTAACGTAATCAATAATAAAATGTTTAAAACTGCACTTTTGTCTATTTTTAGCGGCTTTATTTCACAAAAAATTAAGGTAAATACGGTTCCCATCAAATAACCGGTGTAGGTTTACCGGTTCCAAATTTGAGATGAGCTCTTTTTATTTAAAGAGGACTCCATTTGTCTTCTAAACGGTTTTGGGCAAAAATCGTCCTGACGACAGGTGACACGTCTTCTAAACACCTATTAAGATAGGTTGATACATTAACTCGCTGGAAAATTTCTACCTTTTGAGTTGCTTTGATTAGGTTGACTGTGTTTCGTCCATCCCTTGACTGCCATGATGCTGCTACTTTTTAGGCAGTGTGCATTTACACGACATTTGCTCCAATAAGGCAATTTTTTTCTTATAATTCATGGCAATGATCAAAGAATGGCGCAAAATCGTTTCACC
Source organism: Microlaimidae sp. YZB2_3 (assembly GCA_030248175.1). NCBI lineage: Eukaryota > Metazoa > Nematoda > Chromadorea > Desmodorida > Microlaimidae > Microlaimidae sp. YZB2_3. The sequence goes on along the minus strand of JASAMX010003944.1, from coordinate 4,829 downwards.
TCGGGTAGGGACTTGCATATTTTTCCTTAATATAATATATAGTTTTTTATATTTTTAATATGACAGTTTATTAGCACAAAGTATAATAACAAAGAATAAAAGCAAAAAAAAGAACAAAAATCATTTTTCTTATAATTTTAAAATAATTTTTCTTAAATTGAACTTTTTTTTAATTTTTAGTACCAGCATGGTGCGCTGATAAAGGAAATAAAGTTATGTATTGCGAGGACCATTGTTATGTTTTGGGCGACGATCGTTTATCATTCGCAGACGCTGAAGCTGCATGTGTTCTAAAGGAAGGATGGCTTGCTTTTTTTGATAACCAAGAAAAATTGAATTTTATTGCTACTTATCTTTCTAAATGGGTATAGTTTTAAAACTGATTTCAGCTGACCTCCTGTTTCAAAAAAAGTATTTAGAAACGAATTTTGATTGTGGAAATGGTTTTATGTTTGAAAATAGATGCGCTCAATTTTATGTTTCATGGTGCGTTTTATACACGTAGCCATGTTTAAGCGGCCAAACACTTACAACCTTTAATGTGGTCCAAGGTCCTGGTCAGATGGTACAAAGCAGTTTTATTTTATAAAGCCGTTTTACTTGCATGGTGCGAGGCTTGCACCCAGCTGATCAGACATTTAGTAATTTAGTGCAGTTTTTCGCAAAAAATTACCAGGCTTTAACAGTTATGAATGAACTTCCCAATACAGATTTACATATCTCTTACGTGAGCTATAAAGGTATTGTTACGGCATCTGGAAATTTATGCTAATGGTTTTTGCCTCCTTTTCTATGGACCTACCTAGCATTACAAAATTTTTGGTACGCGGTGCGGCCGCGAAATTAGAATTCGTAATGAAATTAATAACTTTTACCAAATGTTTTCAGAAACCGAAGATTACACAACAATATTAAAACAATTTTAAGTATTTTTGTTAACTTCTGACCATTATTTGGGGCTATTTTAAGCGTAACTAAGGTTTCTCATAATTTATTTCGGTTAATCAGAAAAAAAAACATTTTGTAATGCTTTAATTTAATACCATAAGCATGCTAAAATTTTTCAAACAGATTATTTATTATTTGCAGTTTTTCTAATTTCAAAAATAGTACAAAAATGCATTTAATTTGAGAGGAACATTGTTTCGTGGTAAGACCGCCGACCCAATTTTTGTTATGCTAGGTAGGTCCATTGAGTATCACCAAGAATAATTTCAGCGAAAATTCACCTTAAATAAGCGTTCTTTTTTTAAAGTCATATCAGATAATTATGTTCATTGATAATTAGTTACAATTGTAATTCATATTGGCGGCAATTAAGTCGCAGATTTGATGTTGTTGATGAAAAAAAAAAAAAAAAAAAAAAAACTAGAAAAAAATAAAAGAAAAAAACATTATGAAATTATGAAAACAGTACTAATTAAACTATGCATAGACTATGCTTAGTATGATATTAATTCTGTTATCTGATCATTGAAAAAAAAATATAATTTCCGGAAATATGCATAGTATGCCTATAAGTTGCAAAATATGCATACGTATGCATATTTTCTTAAAAAACAAAATTTTTTTTTTAATTTCAAAATATGCATACATATCCAAAATATGTGTGCATAATGCATACTTTGCCACTTATATGCATACGTATGCATTTTTCCGGAAATTATATGAATAGGTATGCATATTTTTGCAACTTTTATGCATACGTATGCACAAAAGTTAGAAAAAATGCATATGTATGCATAAATGTTTCAAAAAAATGCATAGGTATGTACATACTTTGCGGGAAAATGCATACGTATGCATATAACTAAAAAATTATGCATACGTATGCATATGAATTTATGCATACATATGCATAACATATGCATACGTATGCATATAAACACATGCATACGTATGAATTTAGGTTGGTTCCACAATAGCCCGTATAATTTGTTCTTCATTTCTCATTCTTCCTTTCTTTATTAATTAATTTTCATGTATTCTTGCTTATGTTGCACTTACTTTTTTAAAATTATAGGAAATTTTGAACGTGCAAAAACAAATATTAAATAAAAAATTAATTGCATACCAACTTTTTAAGAATTCCAACAACAAAATTTAATTTTGAATAATCATCAATGACTGCTAACCATCCGCCACGATTGAAACAATCAGCTTCAGCAACATGAAATACTGCAGTATCGTCACTTAAGACATAGCAAATGTCCCCACTGTACATTGTTTTGTCTCCTTTATCAGGGCACCATGCTGGAACTAAATCAGCAAATTTGTTTATTTATGAAAAATTTTGTTTGAAGTGAAGTAATAAAAATTTAATATGAAGTATAACATGCTAACTTTTTTAAAACGCTTATTTTTGCTAAATAAATTGGTCGTTCACACAATTGCTAGCGATCTTTAACTGGTCTTGGTGCTAAGTGTACAGTAAATTTATCTTACACACAAAGTTTTGCATAATATTATAAAGTTGTACTTTATCATTTAGTTTAAATAACACTTTTTTCGGCATTGAAGCAAATGTAAAACAGTAAGTTGACAAACTAAAAACTATCACTTGTCGATTTTTTTCTAAATTACCTAAATTTTCCTCAGTAGATTGGGAATATTCACAAATGTAATGAATCTTTCTCGATTCTGCAATATCATTTAAATCCGCGCCAGGACGAGCTGCCCCCACATGTTCTATGCCGTTCGCATTATTTGGTTCTGAATCGTACCAGAGGCTTGGGTTGACAGCTTGTGGAAGATGCCCTCGTCTGGTCCAATACCAGCCTTTATCAGGTTCACCTTCAGACGGCGTTTGTTGAAGTCCAATAAAGGCGTCGGTTGATTGCTATAAAATTTTGGGTTTGAAGCGCATGTTTTTATTTAAGGTCTTAATTCCATTTTAAAAGTAGTGAATTTTCGCTGAAATTATTCTTGGTGATACTCAATGGACCTACCTAGCATAACAAAAATTGGGTCGGCGGTCTTACCACGAAACAATGTTCCTCTCAAATTAAATGCATTTTTGTACTATTTTTGAAATTAGAAAAACTGCAAATAATAAATAATCTGTTTGAAAAATTTTAGCATGCTTATGGTATTAAATTAAAGCATTACAAAATGTTTTTTTTTCTGATTAACCGAAATAAATTATGAGAAACCTTAGTTACGCTTAAAATAGCCCCAAATAATGGTCAGAAGTTAACAAAAATACTTAAAATTGTTTTAATATTGTTGTGTAATCTTCGGTTTCTGAAAACATTTGGTAAAAGTTATTAATTTCATTACGAATTCTAATTTCGCGGCCGGACCGCGTACCAAAAATTTTGTAATGCTAGGTAGGTCCATAGAAAAGGAGGCAAAAACGGTTGCGGCATAAACTTCCAGATGCCGTAACAATCCTTATAGCTCACGTAAGAGATATGTAAATCTGTCTGGGAAGTTCATTCATAACTGTTAAAGCCTGGTAATTTTTTGCGAAAAACTGCACTAAATTACTAAATGTCTGATCAGCTGGGTGCAAGCCTCGCACCATGCAAGTAAAACGGCTTTATAAAATAAAACTGCTTTGTACCATCTGACCAGGACCTTGGACCACATTAAAGGTTGTAAGTGTTTGGCCGCTTAAACATGGCTACGTGTATAAAACGCACCATGAAACATAAAATTGAGCGCATCTATTTTCAAACATAAAACCATTTCCACAATCAAAATTCGTTTCTAAATACTTTTTTTGAAACAGGAGGTCAGCTGAAATCAGTTTTAAAACTATACCCATTTAGAAAGATAAGTAGCAATAAAATTCAATTTTTCTTGGTTATCAATAAAAGCAAGCCATCCTTCCTTTTGAATACATGCAGCTTCAGCGTCTGCGAATGATAAACGATCGTCGCCCAAAACATAACAATGGTCCTCGAAATACATAACTTTATTTCCTTTATCAGCGCACCATGCTGGTACTAAAAATTAAAAAAAAGTCAATTTAAGAAAAATTATTTTAAATTATAAGAAAAATGATTTTTGTTCTTTTTTTTGCTTTTATTCTTTGTTATTATACTTTGTGCTAATAAACTGTCATATTAAAAATATAAAAAACTATATATTATATTAAGGAAAAATATGCAAGTCCCTACCCGAGGTGAAACGATTTTGCGCCATTCTTTGATCATTGCCATGAATTATAAGAAAAAAATTGCCTTATTGGAGCAAATGTCGTGTAAATGCACACTGCCTAAAAAGTAGCAGCATCATGGCAGTCAAGGGATGGACGAAACACAGTCAACCTAATCAAAGCAACTCAAAAGGTAGAATTTTTCCAGCGAGTTAGATTGTATCAACCTATCTTAATAGCTGTTTAGAAGACGTGTCACCTGTTGTCAGGACGATTTTTGCCCAGAACCGTTTAGAAGACAAATGGTGTCTTCTTTAAATAAAGAGCTCACTCCTCAAATTTGGAACCGGTTCATTAACGGTTATTTGATGGTAACCGTATTCACCTTAATTTTTTGTGAAGAAAGCCGCTAAAGATAGACAAAGGTGCAGTTTTAAACATTTTATTATTGATTACGTTAATTTTATAATTAAATTTCTTAAACTTAAAGTAGGATATAATACTTTATGAGCCGTCTTTTACTTAATTCTTCTAAAAACACTTTTTAAGTTAAAAAATCAGGCTTTTTTGGTTACTGCTGTTAAACTTTGAATTTAAAACACTTGCCACTAAAAAATTTTTAAATTTGAACTTTTAAAGTTAATACCACGTGCGAAAAATAATGTAGTTAACTGTAGTTTCTCATCAAACTGTTGAAAAAGGGTAACTGCGGTTGCAGTATACACTC
>JASAMX010003943.1:0-61745 GCA_030248175.1 Microlaimidae sp. YZB2_3 | reverse complement strand
GGACGGGCGCCATGTCGACGCAGGGGTGTCATCGTGACGGACGGGTGTCATCGTGACGGACGGGTGTCATCACGACGAACGGGTGTCATCGTGACGGACGGGTGTCATCGTGACGGACGGGTGTCATCACGACGGACGGGTGTCATCGTGACGGACGGGTGTCATCGTGACGGACGGGTGTCATCGTGACGGACGGGTGTCATCATGACGGACGGGTGTCATCGTGACAGACGGGTGTCATCATGACGGACGGGTGTCATCGTGACGGACGGGTGTCATCGTGACGGACGGGTGTCATCGTGACGGACGGGTGTCATCACGACGGACGGGTGTCATCGTAACGGACGGGTGTCATCGTGACGGACGGGTGTCATCGTGACGGACGGGTGTCATCGTGACGGACGGGTGTCATCATGACGGACGGGTGTCATCGTGCCAGACGGGTGTCATCGTGACAGACGGGTGTCATCGTGACGGACGGGTGTCATCATGACGGACGGGTGTCATCGTGACAGACGGGTGTCATCGTGACGGACGGGTGTCATCATGACGGACGGGTGTCATCGTGCCGGACGGGTGTCATCGTGACGGACGGGTGTCATCGTGACGGACGGGTGTCATCGTGACGGACGGGTGTCATCGTGCCGGACGGGTGTCATCGTGACGGACGGGTGTCATCGTGACGGACGGGTGTCATCGTGACGGACGGGTGTCATCATGACGGACGGGTGTCATCGTGACAGACGGGTGTCATCGCGACGAACGGGTGTCATCGTGACGGACGGGCGTCATCGTGACAGACGGGTGTCATCATGACGGACGGGTGTCATCGTGACGGACGGGTGTCATCGTGACGGACGGGTGTCATGGTGACGGGGGGTGTCATTGCGACAGACGGGTGTCATCGTGACGGACGGGTGTCATCATGACGGACGGGTGTCATCGTGACGGACGGGTGTCATCGTGACAGACGGGTGTCATCGTGCCGGACGGGTGTCATCATGACGGACGGGTGTCATCGTGACGGACGGGTGTCATCGTGACGGACGGGTGTCATCACGACGGACGGGTGTCATCGTGACGGACGGGTGTCATCGTGACGGACGGGTGTCATCGTGACGGACGGGTGTCATCGTGCCGGACGGGTGTCATCGTGACAGACGGGTGTCATCGTGACGGACGGGTGTCATCATGACGGACGGGTGTCATCATGACGGACGGGTGTCATTGTGCCGGACGGGTGTCATCGTGACGGACGGGTGTCATCATGACGGACGGGTGTCATCGTGACGGACGGGTGTCATCGCGACGGACGGGTGTCATCGTGACGGACGGGTGTCATCGTGACGGACAGGTGTCATCGTGACGGACGGGTGTCATCATGACGGACGGGTGTCATCGTGCCGGACGGGTGTCATCGTGACGGACGGGTGTCATCGTGCCGGACGGGTGTCATCGTGACGGACGGGTGTCATCGTGCCGGACGGGTGTCATCGTGACGGACGGGTGTCATCGTGACGGACGGGTGTCATCGTGACAGACGGGTGTCATCGTGACAGACGGGTGTCATCGTGACGGACGGGTGTCATCGTGACAGACGGGTGTCATCGTGACGGACGGGTGTCATCGTGACGGACAGGTGTCATCGTGACGGACGGGTGTCATCGTGACGGACGGGTGTCATCGTGACGGACAGGTGTCATCGTGACGGACGGGTGTCATCGTGACGGACGGGTGTCATCGTGACGGACGGGTGTCATCGTGACAGACGGGTGTCATCGTGACGGACGGGTGTCATTGTGACAGACGGGTGTCATCGTGACGGACGGGTGCCAGCTTTTCGCTCGGCGCCCTCTGTGACGGACGGGTGTCATCGTGACAGACGGGTGTCATCGTGACAGACGGGTGTCATCATGACGGACGGGTGTCATCGTGACGGACGGGTGTCATCGTGACGGACGGGTGTCATCACGACGGACGGGTGTCATCGTAACGGACGGGTGTCATCGTGACGGACGGGTGTCATCGTGACGGACGGGTGTCATCGTGACGGACGGGTGTCATCATGACGAACGGGTGTCAGCGCGATCGCGACAGACGGGTGTCATCGTGACGGACGGGTGTCATCGTGACAGACGGGTGTCATCACGACGGACGGGTGTCATCACGACGGACGGGTGTCATCATGACGGACGGGTGTTATCGTGCCAGACAGGTGTCATCATGACAGACAGGTATCATCATGACGGACAGGTGTCATCATCGTGATGGACGAGTGTTATTGTGGCGGACGGGTGTCATCGTGGCGGACGGGTGTCATCATGACGGACGGGTGTCATTGTGACAGACGGGTGTCATTGTGATGGACGGGTGTCATTGTGATGGACGGGTGTCATCATGACGGACGGGTGTCATCGTAACGGACGGGTGTCATCGTGACGGATGGGTGTCATCTCGACGGACGGGTGTCATCGTGACGGACGGGTGTCATCATGATGGATGGGTGTCATCGTTACAGAGGGGTGTCATCGTGACAGACGGGTGTCATCGTGACGGACGGGTGTCATCGTGACGGACGGGTGTCATCGTGACAGAGGGGTGTCATCGTGACGGACGGGTGTCATTGTGACGGACGGGTGTCATCGTGACGGACGGGTGTCATATGTGACGGACGGGTGTCATCGTGACGGACGGTGTCATCATGACAGACGGGCGTCATCATGATGGACAGGTGTCATTGTGACAACGGGCGTCATCATGACGGACGGGTGTCATTGTGATGGAGGGGTGTCCTTGTGAAGGACGGGTGTCATCATGACGGACGGGTGTCATCGTGACGGACGGGTGTCATCGTGCCAGACGGGTGTCATCGTGATGGACGGGTGTCATCGTGACGAAAGGGTGTCATTGTGACAGACGTGTGTCAACATGATGAACGGGTGTCATTGTGACTGACGGGTGTCATTGTGACGGACGGGTGTCATCATGACGGACGGGTATCAAGAAAACAGACGAGTGTAATCGTAACACAAATTATGCGGGTGTCGATGGTGACAGACTTAACGGAGTGCAATCATATTGACGGACATGTATCCATTAAAAGTGACAAACGGGTGTGCCTTTTTTAAATAAAAAACCGCTAAAACAAACTGAGAAGAAACATTTGTATTAATTTGTCATAAAATAAATTAAAAAATACACCCACAATGAGACCCGTCCGTCACGATGCACCCGTCCGTCACGGCCCCGTCCGTCATCGATGACAGACGGGCGTCATCAGCGCATGACAGACGGCGTCCGCTGGTTTCATCGCACGGACGCGTTTGTTAAACATCAGTGCCACACGTGTGTCCCATCGTTTTATCCACCTTTGCTATTACTTAAATTATTCAAAAACATTACTTTTTACAACACTAACGTGTAATAACTATGTGCAATACATTTTTTCTCTATGTGACCTGATACATTTATTGGTACTCCGTGCAAATTTATTTAATGGAAATTCTAATGAGATATAACAACTTTGAAAAATAAAAATATTTTTTTAAAAGTTTAAATCACCGGGGAAGTTTTTGGAATCAGTTTAATTAATGAAAAACTAGTAATCCAAAAGCCGCTCTTTAAACGACTGCAACTTTAAAGTTGCAAACTATTAATTTGTAGTGTATTTTTGGGTTTTAATTATTACCATATTAATGTATACATAATAAAAAAAAATTGAATACACCACGACGACTGTTATCGTAACAGAAGGGTCGCTACTCGGCGACAATGACTGGTGTTTTATACACTACTTTTTAAAATACGCACGAATACCACTCACGATAGAGGGTACACTAAATGTATAAGTTTCTAAAGTCTGTCAATCCCAACGTAACGAGTATCATGGATGACGGCGGTTTTACATTATAGTGTGTTTTTTGTTTGCTGCTATTTTGGCGTTAACAGTTAGAAACTAAGATTTTACTTTTTTGCTTTAAAAACATAAAGTTCTTTGCAGCTTTATCATATCTAAAAAATTCAAAATTTTGAAAAGTGGAATGTTTTTTACACGTTCAAACGCGGTCATGTGAAAGACAACCAGCGGGCGGACGGGTGTCATCCTGACGGCGGGGTGTCATCATGACGGACGGGTGTCATCGTAACGGACGGGTGTCATCGTGACGGACGGGTGTCATCGCGACGGACGGGTGTCATCGTGACGGACGGGTGTCATCGTGACAGACGGGTGTCATCACGACGGACGGGTGTCATCACGACGGACGGGTGTCATCGTAACGGACGGGTGTCATCGTGACAGACGGGTGTCATCATGACGGACGGGTGTCATCTTGACGGACGGGTGTCATCGTGACGGACGGGTGTCATCGTGACGGACGGGTGTCATCACGATGGACGGGTGTCATCACGACGGACGGGTGTCATCGTAACGGACGGGTGTCATCGTGACGGTTGGGTGTCATCACGACGGACGGGTGTCATCGTGACGGACGGGTGTCATCATGATGAACGGGTGTCATCGTGACGGTGGGGTGTCATCATGACGGACGGGTGTCATCGTGACGAACGGGTGTCATCGTGACGGACGGGTGTCATCGTGACAGACGGGTGTCATCGTGACGAACGGGTGTCATCGCGACGGACGGGTGTCATCGTGACGGACGGGTGTCATCGCGACGGACGGATGTCATCGTGACGGACGGGTGTCATCGTGACAGCGGGGTGTCATCATGATGGACGGGTGTCATCGTGACGGACGGGTGTCATCATGACGAATGGGTGTCATCGTGACGGACGGGTGTCATCGTGACGGACGGGTGTCATCATGACGGACGGGTGTCATCATGACAGAAGGGTGTCATCGTGACGGACGGGTGTCATCATGATGAACGGGTGTCATTGTGACGGACGGGTGTCATCGTGACGGACGGGTGTCATCGTGACGAACGGGTGTCATTGTGACGGATGGATGTCATCGTGACGAACGGGTGTCATCGCGACGGACGGGTGTCATCGTGACGGACGGGTGTCAACTTTTACAATTGAATAAATAACTTTTTTTAAAACTCGAATAAGCGACAAAAAGCAAAACAGACCAGACTAAATAACACAAATTATGCGGTGTTGATGTTGACACACTTAACCAATTGCAAATCATATTGACACATCTATCCAATTAAAAGGACAAATTTAGCCTTTTTTAATATAAAAAAACCGCTAAAACAAACTGAGAAGAAACATTTGTATTAATTTGTCATAAAATAAATTAAAAAATACACCCACAATTACTTAAAATGACTATTTGTTTAAACACCAGGGAACGATTCCTATAAAAGATGCCTAAATTAATTTACAGCTGTAAATTACTAAACGCATATTTTTCTTTTGTATTTTTAATTAAAAAGTATATTAATCAATTTGCGTTTAGAATTTAAAAAATTACATGTCTGTAAATTCCGTAAATTCCACAGTTACGTACGTATTTTTTAATTAATAAAATAAGAAGAAATTAAATGCGTTTATTAATTTACAATTAGAAAAATCTTTATGAAATAGGCCCCAGGAACAAAAAGTTTACAGTTTAGTTTAAAAATGATAAGTGAAAAAAGCAAAAGAATATGACGCACAAATGTGCACAATTGAAGTTTTTTTAAAATAAATATTCGTTTATTTCATTCAGTTTTTATATATAAACATATTTAACGGTTTATTCCATAATCTTTTGTAATTTTTTATGGTTTCCAAGGATTTTTTGTTTGCCACTTTATTATTTTTTTAAGGAAGAAATATCCGACTTTATCTCTATGCCGTTAAATACATCCTGTAAATATTTAACCCCTCCCCTCAGTACTTCAAATCACACCTGAAGATATGTGAAAAAAAACCATTAAAACGTTAAAAGATGTTTAAAAAAAAGCAAATTCTTATGTCGTCAAACTATATTTCTTTAAAACTAAGTGACTTATGTAAGAGAGTATTTTATTCTTTTTATTTATGCACTACATGTATATTACTCTCTTGAGAATGCTAAACTAAGTGTTCGGAAGCCAGCCAGGAAGATTAAATATTTTTAGAAACATGGTTTTCAAATCATTTATCGTGACACCCGTCCGTCACGATGCACCCGTCCGTCACGATGACACCCGTCCGTCACGATGAGACCCGTCCGTCACGATGCACCCGTCCGTCACGATGACACCCGTCCGTAACGATGACACCCGTCCGTCACAATGACACCCGTCTGTCCGCTGGTTTTCTTTCGCATGGCCGCGTTTGTTAAACATAAGTGTCACACCTTTTTCCCCGATAATCGTTTTATCCACCTTTGCTATTACTTAAATTATTCAAAAACATTACTTTTTACAACACTAACGTGTAATAACTATGTGCAATACATTTTTTCTCTATGTGACCTGATACATTTATTGGTACTCCGTGCAAATTTATTTAATGCAAATTCTAATGAAAAGCTTTGGTTTCTTATATAACAACTTTGAAAAAATAAAAATATTTTTTTAAAGTTTAAATCACCGGGGAAGTTTTTGGAATCAGTTTAATTAATGAAAAACTAGTAATCCAAAAGCCGCTCTTTAAACGACTGCAACTTTAAAGTTGCAAACTATTAATTTGTAGTGTATTTTTGGGTTTTAATTATTACCATATTAATGTATACATAATAAAAAAAAATTGAATACACCACACCACTGTTATTAAAAAGAATCGCTAGGCTAAAATGAATGCTGTTTTTTTATACACTACTTTTTAAAATAAGCATGAATAGAAATCACGATAAGGTACACTAAATGTATAAGTTTTTAATTTGGTCCAATTCCAAAAGAAAGATTATATGGATACTGCGGTTTTACATTATAGTGTGTTTTTTGTTTGCTGCTATTTTGGCGTTAACAGTTAGAAACTAAGATTTTACTTTTTTGCTTTAAAAACATAAAGTTCTTTGCAGCTTTATCATATCTAAAAAATTTAAAATTTAGAAAAGTGGAATGTTTTTTACACGTTCACTTTATGTTAAGTAAAACTTTAAGTTTTAAAAAATAATACCATAATACCAGCAAACAAAAACCATGTCAAATGTAAAACCGCAGCTAAAAAATGGCAGGCTTTAATTAATACAATCGAGGTAGTGGCGCAGTGGCAAAACGCACGTTTTTTATGGAAGGTCCCTGGATCGAGACCCGACTGAGACACGCTACGTATTTTTTGATAATATTGATGTTTGTTAATAATGTCATATGTAGTATTTAATTGCACACTTAGCGCTGCTGAGTAACATCGGCCTTGAATATCCTTCTTTATGCGAAATAAATATAAACTTTTATTTTACTTTTGAAAATTAAGCCAAATTGAAAAGCGTAAAGTTTTTGATACTTTAGCGTAGGTTTTATTATGTTTTATAAATATTCGTTCAGTAGAAATGCTTTATTTTCAAAAGTGGTGTATATAAAAAAAGCAACATTGATGTTAACCAATGGGATTTATTGTCGATGGAGCCGAGGGAACATGAAGCTGAATTTCGGAGCCAAAAATAAGGAATTTAGAGCCGTAAGTCGGAAATTTGGAGTTGTACGTAGAACTTGGAACCGAAAATAAAAGTGCTTAAAAGGTTTACCTAAGCCTAACGGAAACCTAATATGAGCCTAAACCAACTTTTTCTTAAAGGCTCTAAGTTCCCATTGCTCATGCCTCCAAGTTTTCAAAAATTTCCTATATCTCAAAGTTACCTGTTTGTGGCTCTAAAGACCGCCTAACAACCGATGGAATTCTTGTAAATACATGTAACTTATTAACCTTTGGAAATTAATTTTTGATGCAACACGATATTTTTTCAGTGTCCTGATATATTGGTTATTATTAATTAAAAAAACCAAAAAAGTACATCACGAATTAAAATAAATATACTTCACCTTTAAGGCCTCAGCCAAGCTGTTCAATTTTTGTTTTGGATTAGTAATAACACTTAAAATGGTAATGGTTTAAAACTGTTTAGAAACTGTGTCTCTAAATTAGTTTATTTTAGTTATATGCGTACGTTTTTTGTTGGCTTAAAGGAACAATTATCTGTCTCAAAATCCGAAGCGTATCCTAATTATTCTCATTCCGGATATATTTATTTTATACTAACAGTTAAGAATTTTTCTCTTTTTTTGTCTCCCGGTGTGGTATTTTTTAATCAAAATAAAGCCAACTCAATATTAATTTTAGTTTTATATTTTGAATTGTCGTTGACTGACAACCCAGAGTAAATAATAATCATAAGCCTTTACAGTCAATGTGAAAGTTTAAGTAACATTATTTGTAGCAGTGAAAACTTGTCTCATTACTCCAGCCCGCCGGAAACAAAGGTGAGCGATTTTATTTTATCAAAAGGAATATAGGAATTTTACACCTTAATAGTAATGGTTCTATGGTTGTTATAAGAATCACCTAGTTATTACGCCTAAGAAACGAGTCGTGAATAAAAGAAAATGACAATGTTTTGAAAAATGCCATATACAACGTCAAATCTAACAAGGAAACTATTTTGTATTAAGTGTGTGAACAGATTTTAATTTGAATTATTAAACTTTATTTTTCTGTTTTTCTTTAAAATATCAGTAAAGTAGCAGTCTGTTTTTTGTAAAAAAACTTCATATATTTTTTTGTTATTTTTATTTCCACCATGTAAAAAAAAGAATTGAAATTCAACGAAGAGAACTTAATTTACAATTTAAGATGTCTTTTAGAAGTATACCTTTTAGGGTGACTGACTTAAATTCGGCCAGTCTTAATTTCAGCCACTGGCTGCTATTTTTTTATGCGCAAAGTTATTAAATGAACTGAGTATGGGTAGATAGATGGTGCTACAATACAAAGAAATACATTCTGGATAATATCTTCAGAAAAATATCTCCGAACGCTTTTAAATTTATAACAAAAAATATTATTTTTTCCTAATCCTAAGCGAAACTTTAAAATCAAGCTAAAAACATAAAAAATCTTTAAAAAACCTAAAAAGTTTTCACATAAGCTTATTGTACAGAAAAGATATTCTTTCTGAATATATTTTGCAGAAGGTATCTTTTCCGGACATCCATAGATAACATGACGATCTATCAGCCATATGCAGTCCATTTCATAACTTTGCTCAAAATAATAGCCAGTGGCCGAATTTACTTCAGTTACTCTTCATTCTTTAAAATCAGGATGTGTTTATTTATAAAGCAAAATAATTAATTTGTTTATTCTTTTATAATTCGCAAAGTGTTGGACACAGCTAAAACATTTAAAAATGCTCTGATATCGACTGACCCAGTACAGTGACCTAAAAATGAATTGATATAAGCTTACCTTTTTTTAAAAAAAGCCTTTTTTAATCTTTTTTGAACAAGTAGCCTGTGTCAGCCATACTGCTGACAAATAATTTTTGGGACTCCTTTATTTTGAGACCAAAATTTTTTAAGTTGGAAAATCCAAAAGTTTTTTTGGTGAAAATGAGTTGTCGTGTCGATCATAAAGACGTCCATGTTTTTATTTTCAAAAATTTAAGCTGTCTAAGATATTACCCGGACTTTAAGCTTTACAATGATAACCTCATCTAGTCCAATCCCGTTTGCGATTAGGGAGGAGGGTCCCTCACTTCTTTAACGAAAATACGTTGTCCACTAAAAACTGTCCTCGTTGATTTTTCCAAAAATATATATGGCTTTCCATTAACTAATAACCCAGAAATGTTTTAACAAAAATGATTTAACTTCCAAAATTCATGGGGCTCACTTATGGTAAAATACGTTTTCCAGAATAAAAAGGTTCATGTTATTTTTTTTAATTTCAACCCTCATGCGATAATTTCCAACTATAAGCTTTTTAATTATATCTCATTTAGCCCAATCTTTTTATTTGTTGTTAGAAATAAGTGCTTTCTGTTTAGTGAAAAAACACTGTTGTCCAGCATAAGGATTTCCATGTTAAGCTTTTAAAAAGTATTATATTCTGGCGTTTCATAGACTAAAGTCTTACCAATAAGTTTTATCAAATTCAGAGACAAAAAAAAATTTATGTTCGAAAATCTATAGTGTCCCCCCTCTGGTGAAAATGCGTTGTCTGGCATAAGTATGTCCATGTACGCTTTTTTTGAAATTTCAATACCCTTTACGACATTTTCCGAGGTTTATAAACTTTCCAATGATACCTCATTCACCTTTCCAATGATACTTCATTCTGTTCGGTGGTTGGGAAGGAATTTGAAAACACACACACGCACACACGTTGATTCCCGTTTTTTTGAATTTTTTATATTTATTTTTTTTTAATTGTCATTGTTTTGAAATTTACATGACCCCTTCAAAACGTTGTGACTTTGTTATATCAATGGTGGATGATAAACTTCACAAAACACCCATATGCATCAATAAAAATGGGCTTATTTTGTTACCTGCGCACTTAAAAACTTTGAAGACATTCCTTAAAAAAAGACAGCAATATCAGCCCTTGCTTATGCAGTTGCTTGGTTTAATTTGTCTATACCTAATTTGAAACAAAAAAGCCAGTTTTTAAAAACTAAAGTTGACTAATTTTTGTACAGTTTAAGAAAAGGCAGAATTTGAAGTTCTAATTTTGAATTTGAAATGTTGTAATTTGGTTTTTTTAGAACGTGGAAACCACAAAATTTAATTAAACCTCTCTTATCTAGTCCCCCATACAATTTTATTAGGTCTGCAAGATATAATTTAACCGTCTGCACAGCTTTTAAAATTAATTAAAGAAATTTCCACAAATAAATAAATAAAATTATGAATTTTGCAGGTTTTATATTGTGACGGAGAATTTGGCACGTTTTTGTTTCTGTGATAAGACTTTAAGCCATTTTAGAACTAAGTTTTGACACGATCATGCTTTTTTTATTTTTTTTAATTAATTTTGATATTTACCATATAGTCATCGTTTCTTTGCCATATAAAATAATTCACATGTTAAGGTTTAATAAAAAGGCGTAGAATATAAGCGGCGATAATAGGCTCGAAAACTTTCACGCGGATTATATTGCTCAGCTGTTGTGTCGAACAACCAACAAATAATATAACTTTGGATGTATAATCAAAAAATATATGTAACACAAGAATATAAAAAAAGAATGTGACTTCATATATAGCTTAGACATATTTATTGCCCTAACTAGGGTGCGTCTTAATCAGGGCGCGTCAAGTTAGGACCTTTAGTGGTCCTGTGTGTTCGTGTTGGCCTCAGTTAGGTCCCTCAGAAAAAAGTCATTTCATGAATCACTTCATTTGAAACTATTTCACTCTAATTTTTTTCCAAGAACCCTACATAATAAGGGAACGCCCTAATTAGGACCAGATGGTCCTAGTTAGGGTCCTCAAGGGCCCTAATTCCGGCACACCTTAATAAAAGTCATTAAAGGCCCTAACTAACTAAAGTACGCCCTAATTAGGGCGTGCTCTGCTTACAACTGTAAATTTTTCTGAGCAATAAATGAAGTCACATGTTCTTCTTTTTGTGTCTATGTTGTATATTTTTGGTATTACCATTAACTATAAATCTATCCATCCATTTACATACCTTGAAATTTAAAACTTTATGTATTAGTTTTATTTAGACTATAAAAATATGCCAAAAAATGGCAGTTTATGTGCTAAAAACAAGCTCCGACGTGTTGAAGATTCAGAAAATGAGTTATTATAATGATTTTTGCCTTTTAAAAGAATAATCTTAACTCTTTGGGATTCATTCCGCTATGCTTCTCGGCAGAAGGTACTCCGCGTCACCGCTACTCAGTGTTAAACGTGGCGCCCATCGAGACGCTGATGTGGTGTTAAACACTAAGTAACACTGACGGGTAATCCCTTCTGCGGATTTGCAGCCGTTTTTAGACCAAAAAATCCTAAAGGATTAAGCCAAGCCAGATGTACCAGACGTTATTTTTTCTTTTAACTGAACAATTGCACCGGTGTAATTCGTTGCTACTCTGACACAAAAAGTCACAATCAGCATAAAATCAACGTGACTCTGACTAAATTTGTTTATACTAATTAATTGTGTGTTAAGATATAAAAAGAGTCACAGTTACGAGTATTTTACAGCGAATCTGACTTTTTGTGTCCGAGTGACGACGAATTGTTAAGTAAAAAGAAAAAAAATGGGAAGCAACTCTCTCCGCCCATTTGGTGAATTTTAACCAAATAGCGATTAAAAACAACCAAATATTGCTACACCTCCGGACCAATACAGGTTTCTGTACTTTTTTACCAACTAATTGGCATTTTTTGATAAAATTGTTTTGTCTTTTTTAACTCAATATTTGGTTGATTTTTCAAAACTAGTTTGTACTTTTTACCGACTATTTGGCAAATTTCTACCAAATACTTGATAGCTGTATTATGCAAATTACACGAATTATTGATGCAATATATGTTTTATTTAAAATCCATCTTATCATAACGCAAGGCAAAAAAATACACCAGAAGAGCAAAAAATACCAATCATAACTTAAGTTACGTATAAAACTTTAAAAAACATGTATTTAAGTTCACGAAACTCTGAAAAGTTTCTGAAGCAAAAATAACAAAGCACTAATCTTTAGTTTTGTACATTATAAAAACGTTAAATACGAACTTTTAACTGGAACGCCTTATCATTCATTTACAATAAAAATATAACTGAAATATTATTAGTGTGTATTTGATTAACACTTCTCAATTATACCAAAATGATTCGTTTACACAATTATATTTATATAAATTAAGCTTATAATTTTATAAAAATGTCTTCAAGTTTTAAGTTAACAACTCAAAAAAAATTTGAGTAACTTAGTAAATTTTCGTAAAGACTCAATTTTGACAGTATGAACAGTTAATTTTTCCACGTGCAAATTAAGTTGTATGGTATTTATTTGCATTGGGCTATATATAATTGCACGACTATACAGCTAAATACTACTGTAAGGCTATTTCAAATTAAGTTAGTTTTCCTAAATTTCAAATTTTATCTAAAAAAACTAATTTTAAAAGATTATAAAAAATCTTACGTGAATCCAATTGCTTTTTTTTAACATTTTTTCGAAATCATTTAGTGGAATTCAAAACCCAACACGGACATCGTCTTTATGTATGAAGAAAATGTTGCAAAAACTCTAAGCCCCAATTAAAGCATAATAATAAAAACTTTCAAATCAGGGGGTTAAAATCCGTGCACACATAATATTGTGTAGCCACTATAGTTTTAAATTTCATAACATTTTTAATTTTAACAGAAATTTCTACGAATCTACAGAGATTTCACTTTTAAACAAATTAACACAGAGAATTAATTCGTTTTTTTTTCACAAAGTACACATACAAATGCCATTTTAACGAGTTTTAAAACAATGACTCAAACATGGCCCGAAAAATTAATTTACTTTTTTTTATTTTTACAAACTAATAAAATAATGCGTTTACTATTAGAAACTGCTCACTATAGTTACTAGAATTTGCTCAATTTTCCAGAAAAATTGGTAGTTTTTAATCTACAGAATTTCAAGCCCTCCCACTTTACCAAGTGGGTAGAGAGCAAATGATGACGAATGAAAACATTGATGTTTAATGTTATTTTTAAACATCAATTAATTAAAAATTATGGTAATATTGCAAATTGATTTATTATTATAAACTATAATAAGCGGTTTTTGTTTTGATTGGTTATTATTACATGATCCCGATTTTTTATTTATTACAGAACTGCACCACCTACGTTTGGTTTACCTATATAGTCATTATAATTGCAAAGCTTACTGAGGATTTCCATTCTAATGGATGATATCGAAAGTATGTTATTATATTGTCGTATGGCAATGGAATGCGTCGGTGGAACCTTTTGCATAGGTTTTAAATTTTTGTTATGATATATATTTTTGTTATTATCCAGTTTTCTAAATTACACGTTGCAATGGATCTATTTTTGATAGGCAGCTTTATTTTATATGAATTTCATCTATAATAATTGATAGTGGCCCGTATCAGCCATATGCTATCCCACACATTTTTTTCCATATGTCTTGAATCTGTTTACGAGACAAATTTTGTAAAAATGATAAAGTTTGATGTCTATCTTCAAGTTGTTTCTCGAAAAGAAGGTTATTTTAGTCCATTTAACCGAATTTAATGTTGAATATAAGATCCGTTTAGCGGCCAGTTTTATTTGGCTTTGACCGGTTTTTTAATTTAATACTTGGTATCATTATCTTTAAAAGCTTATCAGTAACTGTTTTACAACGTATAAAACATACAGGAATAAGTTTTGTTCAACATGATAATAAATTATTTGTTATATTTGATTATTTCGTACAAAAAAACGTTGTAAATCAGCAATAGGGATCCGCGCCACCGCTGCTCAGTGTTAAACTTAGTGCGGACCGGAAGTGGAACGCGGAGTTTAACACTGAGCAGCGGTGGCGCAGAATCCCTTCTGCGGATTTGCAGCAGAAAAAATCTTAAATGGTTAATTTCAAATTTTTTATTTCTACTCATTTAAAAATCATTAGAAACGTATCATTAAGGTTTTGAAGACAAAAAATTAATATCCATTACGGAATTAAATTTTTTATGTGTAAGCCAAACATTTAATTCATGGTGGTCAAAAACCTTCCATTGGACGGAAGTTCTTGAGTGTTAAAAACCGGGTCCGGCACAAAACCGTCCCGTAACAAATGAGTCCTAAAAAAATTGCAGCTGGCATAAAACAGTCCGGGCACAAAAGTGTCCGGGCACAAATGAATCCTGGAAAAAATGCGTTCATGCGCCCATGCACTTAAAGCGCAGAGATCGACATAAAAGAGCCCCGGCATAAAATCAGTTTTTTTAAAGCCGACATAACATGTTCACACCTCAACTGTATTCCAGTTTTTATTTGTTTTTTAAATAGTCTCCTAAGAAGTTGTGTTAAGAATTTGGCCTCTAAAAATTGATGTTTTTGAATAATTTTATTATTTACTAATTAAAACTCTTAAAATTTTGTAAAGGGTTCAAAAAATAGGTGTGTTAGGGTATAAAATAAATAATGTTGAATTAACGTTCGTTTTTGTTATAATTGAATTTATTTTAAACAAAAGTTTGGTCATAAGTCCAATCCAAACAATAGTTCTAATTGACTTAAATTTAAGTTCACAGTAAAAAAATTACAATTTTACGTTAATTAAGTTTTCATTTGTCGTAGTTGAAAGGAGGACCTCTTGTGTTCCAAATTTAATTTGGCTTAAAGGACTTTTAGCATGAATTGCTTATTTGGTGGCTTTTTTTGTAGGGTAGTGCATTTAATTTCGGCACTTTTTCGTTTTTCCGATGTAACTTTTCACTGTATGGCCCGATTTCCATGTTTGATAGCTCATTTTGAAGCTTTCACGATACTGCGTTGCGTTACAAAACCTTTATTGTACGAAAAATGTTGTTTTACTTAATTAAATCAGTTTTAAAAATAATGGAAAATTGCCAAAATTAAATGTGTGTATTTAATTTCGGAACTTTACAAACAATCGATTGTTTCTCAGTCAAAAAATCTTCAAAAATTTAAAAACCTATCATTATCTCCAGACAGTTTTCTTTAATTTTAACTTTCACTTGTTGTTCAACGTGTAACTGGCAAAAAGTTACAGCTAAAATGCCAAATGGTATCAAAATGAGCAAAATTTGGGGAAAAATGCATTTAATTTCGGCACTTTTTAAAAGGACCCCCTTAATCAAGTTTAAGTGCAGTGCTATGACCCGTACACCTTTCAACATTGTCTTTTAATTATTTACAACTACAATTTAACACTCGACCACTTAATTAAACCCGTTTTTACCTACAGCAATATGTGTGCCGAAATTACACTATTTTATTTTATAACGATTGCCCACCACAGACGCAACGTAGAACCACAGGGACTAAAAATTCGGATGTTAGACTAATTTTACCAGGACAGTTAAATTTTTAAACCAATTTATTGCGTAATCATGAAATGCCCATGTTCTAAAAACGAGTAACAATTTTATTTTTTATAAATCACACAATTTCACATGAAAAAAAAATCATAACATAACAAATAAAAAGCTCACGAAAGTCATCTACATATAATTAGCTCTCATTTGAGCTATCAAACGTCGTATTCCGTCCAGGATTACCAAAGATATAGTCCAAAATCAAAAATGCCCAATTTGGAAAAGTGCCGAAATTAAATGCACTACCCTATTGGAAAGCAAAAATTTGTAACATCCTAATAATTACTGAGCATCCCGTGTTTTTTTGCTTATTTAGACTATTACAGCTTTACAATTAATTTTAATTCTAAAAAATAGCGTGTATTAACGAGGCTAAGATAAAAAGTAAAGTTAATAATAACAATATATGTTCCTGAAAATTCAACATCTAGCATACCTACGACCGTCTTAGGTACCTTCAGATCGGACAATTTTAATTTTCACGCCCTGTAATTTTGACTCATTATAACAATACTTTTGCAAACGCCAACTTATTTGTCAGGACTTTTTTTGTGCCAGGACTCTTATGAGCCAACTACGATTTTTTTAGGTCTCTTTTGTGCCGGGATACTTTTAAAGGCGAGCCTTGAAGACCACCTAATTATGACGCTATAGAATCTTAGTGATTTTGAATTAATGGGCCTGGAGAAAAAAAGATCTCCAATGAACGTCGAAATCTCCAGTTGTTAGCTCTTCACACTTTGATTGAATTCCGTGGAGCAAAACAAATAGCCACAAATCACGAGTAGTATATATCCGTCGTTGGAGGGTCCTTAAAAGTCTAACGTGTTGGCTTTATTCAAAGATAAACTTTTAACTATCTGTAAGTCGAAAACCAATTTAATGTAAAAACACTTTTAACATTAAAAATCCAAAGATTTTTTAAAGATGCGGTGCGAAGTGAAACTTTTTGTCTTCGATTTTGATAATTTTTGTTGGAAACCTTACCCCTGCCCTCAATAGCCCACAAAATTTTTTTCAACAAAATATCTCCCGTTGTTCAGTTATGACGCCCAAAAAATGGCGTTTTTTGACAATTCTGTACGTGAAAGATTTCTCAATGGGTGTAATGATTTAAGTTACAAATAGCACATTCAAAAAAAGGCAGCTACTTTTTACTTTAAGTTGATATCTTGATGGTTAAGATTGGTGCAGTATTTCTTGAGATATTGCGTTTTCCGTACAAAAACTCGCGATTTTTTTTGCTAAAAATACGAAATGACGGCAAAAAATGTTGGGCAAATTTCATCAAAAACTGCCGTCGTTTGGTTTTTTAGCGAAAAAATCCCGGGTTTTTTGTACGGGAAACGCAATATCTCGAAAAATACTGCATTAATCTTGACAATCAAGGTATCAAATTAAAGTAGAAAGTAGCCGCTTTTTTGATAGTGCTATTTAGAACTTAAATAATTATACCCATTGAGAAATCTTGCACGTATCAAAAAACGCCATTTTTGGGGGGTCATAACTCCTAAACCACGGGAAATATTTTTTTGAAAAAATTTTTGGTGGTTATTGGGGGCAAGGCTAGGTTTTTCAAAAAAAATTAATCAAAATCGAAGATAAAAAGGCTTCATTCCGCACCGCACCTTCAAGATAAAACCCAATGTCCACGATAAGATATCGACGTCCATCTGAATCTGTTTAAAAATTGTCGTTACTCTGACACAATGAGTCAGATGTGTCATAAAATACTCGTAACTGTGACTATTTTTATCCCCTTGCACACAAATAATACAAACAATATGAATCAGAGACACGTTGATTTTATTCTTTGTGTCCTAGTGATTTTATTTGATTGTGTATCTTTTTGTTGTAGTAACTACAAAATAAAAGAATGTCTACCACGGTGCAGAACTGATATTAGGTGCGGTATACTAAATCATGGCGCATTTTTTTCGCCTGGATTTTGGTATCAATCGATGCGTTAGGTTTCACTGAGTAAAAAATTGTATTGCAAAAAAACATAATATTAAGCAAGTGTCGAGATATTAGCAAGAATATTGCTTGGTTATTCCAGATAATTTTTGGTTTTTTACCAAACACCAGCCACGGTGTGTTTTGTTTGCTTACGTTGGAGTTTGCAAACGCATTCTTTCTCGTAAAAATTCAGATGTATTTTAGATATTTTATATGCAAATTTTATAATCAAAATATGCAAAAATAATTATACTAATTTTTGTGTTATTTTATTTATTATATTCCAGTTATAATGTTTTATTTTAAATAAATGATTTAATGTATTTTGAGTTTAGTTCAATATTGGCAGGCGTTTTTTTAATCTCTCATCGGGCGTACATATTTACTGTTATTTGGCTGGTTGAGCGGCAAAAAAATCGATGGAATAATGAAGCGATAATATCTAGACAACCGCTGAAAATTATTTTTTTGTAATACAATTTTTTACTCAGTGAAACCTGACGCATCGATTGATACCAAAAACCAAGCGAAAAAAAATACACCATGATTTAGTATATCGCACCTTTAAAGGTGCGGTATACTAAATCATGGTGTATTTTTTTTCGCGTGGTCTTTTGTATCAATCGATGCGTTGGGTTTTACTGAGTAAAAAATTGTATTACGAAAAAAAAAAATTTTCAGCGGTTCTCGAGATATTAGCAAGAATATTGCTTGGTTATTTCGGATTTTTTTTTGTTTTCTAACAAACACCTGCGTGGTGATGAATTTGGTGTGTTTTTTGCCTTCGTTTGATTTTGCAAACGCATTCTTTCTTGGGAAAATTTGTATGTTTTTAAGCCTTTTTTATGCTAATTTTGCTATGAAAAGATGGAGAATTTTTAGTTGTACTAATTTCTGTGAGTTTTTTTATGATTTTATTGCAAAAAAAGGCAAATTTGAAAAAAAAAAACAAATTTGAAAATTTTGAGTTTAGTTCAGTCGCGGCGACCCTCCTAGTGTTGTTTGTTTACAGGGGATGAGCGATAAAGAAAACAAACAACACGCGGAGGGTCGCCGCGACTGAACTAAACTCAAAATTTTGAAATTTGTTTTTTTTTTCAAATAAAGCCTTTTTTGCAATAAAATCATAAAAAAACTTACAGAAATTAGTACAACTAAAAATTCTCCATCTTTTCATAGCAAAATTAGCATAAAAAAAGGCTTAAAAACATACGAATTTTCCCAAGAAAGAATGCGTTTGCAAAATCAAACGAAGGCAAAAAAACACACCAAATTCATCACCACGCAGGTGTTTGTTAGAAAACAAAAAAAAATCCGAAATAACCAAGCAATATTCTTGCTAATATCTCGAGAACCGCTGAAAATTATTTTTTTTCGTAATACAATTTTTTACTCAGTAAAACCTAACGCATCGATTGATACCAAAGACAACGCGAAAAAAAATACACCATGATTTAGTATACCGCACCTTTAATGCTAACGTTTTTTTCTTTTTTTAATTTGTCTATTATTAGACACGATATTTTTCCATCGTCTTTTATAATATTTTTTGGTTGTTAATTTTATAATTTTTGGTTATTTTTAATGCTTTTTCTATTGTAAGCAGAATGTGGAAGCGCGGTTATTATTTGCACAAAACCAAAAAAAAACTTGTTTTTTTAAACAAAATCCTCATTATTAAAATTTTTCTATTTTTACTATATAAAATAAATTAAAAAGGGAATTTTACGTATAAAACTTCTGCGTAATTTGACATCCTGTCGGAAGCAATTGACATAAAAAGCAATTAAACAAGATTTAAACGCATTCGAACGTTCCTGCTAATGAAAAAAGAATTTTATATGTCTAATAGTGTTAAAGTATACAAAGTTGTAAAAAGTTGATTGGTTTTTATTAGTTTTATTCTAAATCGAACAATATTAGGTATTTTTTGTTAGTTGTCGTAGAGCTGCTGAAATATATAAATTTTTAGCGCCATTTTTAGGTATTCAAATAATCAAATGATTTTTGTATTGAGTTGTTTTTGCAAAAAAACCTTTTATTTCAAAACCAAAGGATGCCTTACTATTACAATTATTTACTTTTAAAAAACAACTATTTTTAAATTTGTGGGCGATTTTTTTATTTTTTTTTGCAAAAAAATTAATTCCGAACTGATGATATTTCTTTCTTCTTTTTTTATGGCCCAAAGATTCCACCTATAGGTACTGCGCTGCGTTTAGGGTGTCTTTAGCCGTTGCTAATATTATTATGGTTCTGCGAAATTAGGCGAAGTTTTTGTTTGATACGTATATCAGCATATTAACCAGTCCCATCCCCGCGTAGTAAGCAGTACCGTTAACATACATTTTACCATTTAATAAAAAAATTTTTTTAAAATAAATTGGAATGCTTCTATCTCGTTTTATATGTATGAAGTGCATATAAGCCATTTTAAAACATAAATGAATGATTTCAAAGTTTTTTTTAGGAAACCCACTCTCCCTGACCCAGACTTAATCCTAAAATTAGTTAGTCAGATTCAGGGGCAATGGAGCCGAGGGAGCTTGGAGTTAAAAACCAGAAATTTGGAGCCAAAAATAAGGACTTGAAACCATACATGGGCAAGTTGGTCCGGAATGGGGGATTAAACACCAAATTAGGGGAGGGAGGTTAAAATCCGAGAAACGCAAAATACCCATATCGTTTTTTTTTCTGAAGTGCATTTAACCCATATCGTTTTTAGATTTCAAAGAAAAAATAGGTAGAAAACGCTAATTTTAGGTCAAAAAGGCCTTTCTATTAATTTTTGAGCTTTTTACTGTTTAAAACATTCATTTTGACCTCAAAACTTAAGTTTGGAGGCAGTTAGAAGTCATTTTAAAGACATTTTTTCTTCATTTTTCCAAAATTGGGGGGGGTTAACCTTTTCTCCCCCCTACTTCTAAGTGGGGGGGGTTAAACACCCCTTCTCAGAATTTGGGGGGGTTAACCCCCCAACCCCCCCCCCCTGTGCCCATGTATGCTTGAAACCGAAAGTTGGAAATTTGCCAACTTGGAGCTGAAGTAAAAATGGCTAAAACCTTTACCTTTTAAGCCTAAGTTAATGCCTAAACCGAAACCGAAACTAATTTTATATTTAGGGCTCCAAGTTCCCAAAAGTTTTCTGCGGCTTCAAGTTTCATACTTTCTGCTTTAAAAAACCCCGTACCGTCAGTCTAGCTAGAGACGGTTAAACTCTTTTTAAAAACCAAGAGGTGCTCAGACCTTTTTTTTCCTATAAACTTTGTTATGATTTTAAATCCTTGTCTTTACTATGAAAAAATGAGGAAGAACTTAAAATCGCCATAAAACACCGGTAACCTCTTTTTTTTACAACACAAATAAAATAAAACATAATGAGTCAGAGTCACGTTCATTTTATATTGATTGCGATTTTTTTTTGTGTCGGAATAACGGCTAAAAAGCATTTATGTGTCAAGGGATATGCTTTCCCCCCTAAAAATTTCCTCCTCCCGGAAAAACGATCCCGGAATATTCTTTCCCTCCTTCAAAAATTTGCATAAAGTTTGTATTATTAATTCTGCGCTTTCTTCAAAAACACCTCATGAAATTAAAAAATGGTTATTTTGTTATCATGATACTTTCAATTCATAAATTATTGAGATAAAATCCATGAACTACTTTGACCATTTTAAACCTTAGTTTCCCTAAGCAGCCTAAGCAAAACCATAAAGTCGAACTAAATTTCATAACAAACGATCAACAATATAAAAATAAGGGGGGGGAAAGAATATCCCGGTTTGGGAAAAACTATCCGGCTTTTTACCGGGATAGTCTTTCCGGGCGAAAAAGAAGGGGGAAATAAATCATGCGACACCGGCACTTTTGTGATAATTAAGAATGTAAATTGGAAATTTATTTATCGTTACAATTTTCTTGATATGATTCTTTTTTTATTTATTGAAATTATTCTATAGTCAATTATGCAATAACTTTAAATGCGACTCGTCAAAAGTTTGCGGTGACAAGTAAGTCACCCATAATTAAAAATAAAATAAATTAAATTAAAATTAAATTAAATTAAATTAAAATTAAATTAAATTTAATTAAAATAAATTTAATTAAATCAAATTAAATTAAATTTAATTTAATTAAATAAAATTAAAACATCAAATTCATTTTTATTTTTTTCTTTTTCCTCTTCAATATAGTTAATGCTTTATGCCTATTCGGTTCTCGTGATCGCCTTTTCCCCGGTTACCACGGTCAAACCTTCGTCCAACCAGGGCGAGACCTTCGTCCCACGGTCGTAGTATCTTTGTCTGACCATTTTGGTGTGCAAACTTTACTGCGGTTAAATTAATGTTTCACTTAGATCGTACCTAGGTAGTACGTAATACAGTGTACGCGTTGATAAAATTTGCATATTGCTAACGTATAGTTTTAACTATTTCAAATTGGGCAGTGGTGTTGTCCCTAAATTTTCCTTAGAAATCATTTTTAAATCAAAGACCAAAAATATGATTATGTTCTGTACTGCGCACCTTAAGAAATTATACTATCGTTTTTATTATGAATAAAAAATAATTCTTTAATTTTAATCAAAAGCTAATAGAGTAATTTAGCATTAAAAAATTGCTTTTTGGTTGTGGCGCAGTATCAGAATGTTCGTCATGCGTAAAGTCCTGAGTGCTCGACTGAGAGACGCTATACTGTGATATTATTATCAGTTTATTGTATCGTTATGTACAGTATATTTTGTTGTGCAGTTAGCGCTGGGTAATATCAGCGTTGCCTATGATGCGTTGTGCAAAATAAGTCAACTTTTTTTAAAAATTTAACTTAAAGCTGTGGTGCGGAGTCAAACTTTTTGTCTTTGATTTTAATAATTTTTTGTGAAAACCTAACCCCTGCCCCCAATAGCCCACAAAAATTTTTTCAACAAAATATCTTCAGTGGCTTATGAGTTATGATCCCAAAAAATAGCGTTTTTTCAAAATTTTGTACGTGAAAGATTGCTCAATGGGTATAAAAATTTATGTTACAAATTATGCACTCAAAGAAAGCGGCTACTTTTTACTTTAATTTGATACCTTGATCGTTAATATTGGTGCAGTATTTGTCAAGATCTTGCGTTTCTCGTACAAGAAACACTCGATTTTTTTGCTAAAAACGAAAAAAAAGTTGGGCAAACTTCACAAAATCACTGCCGTCGCTGGTGTTTTTAATGAAAAAATCGTGGGTTTTTTGTGCGGGAAACGTAATATTTCAGCACCAAACTTAACGATCAAGATATCAAACTAAAGTAAAAAGCAGCCGCTTTCTTTAAGTGCATAATTTGTAACTTAAATTATTATACCCATTGAGCAATCTTTCACGTAAAGAATTATCGAAAAACGTCATTTTTGGAGGGTCATAATTCCTGAACCACTGGAGACATATTGTTAAAGAAATTTTTGTGGACTATTAGGGCCAGGGGTAAGTTTTTCACAAAAAAATATCAAAATCAAACACAAAAAGTTTGACTCCAAACCGCACCTTTAAAATAATTAAACGTTGACTCAGTTTTTTTTAATATTTTTTTTAATAAATATAAGCTGATTGCTAATTGTTGAAAAAAGTATTACATGTTATTATTTTGTCAGTTAAAAACGTCTTTTTTATATTCTGATTATAAATCTTTGAAAAAATCTTGGAGCAGTTTTTGCTTTAACATCGGGATGCGTTATAAATTACTGTCTGTGCAATCAACCTTATCTACTTATAATATCTTAAGCTTGAAATAACTTAACTATTTCGCGCCATATGGAATTTCCGATTTGTAAAAGACTTTTCCATGCATCGGTGGTACACTTATTTTTATATATTTAAATGGTTTTTTTACAATACACTAAAAGTTGTCTATATTTTAAATTATGTTTAACGTGTTTTATTTAAATTACACAAAAATTTCTTGAATATTAAAATCAGCGCTCTATTTTATGTTTGAATAGCTAAGGAGATATATTTTAAAGTTAAAGACACAGTTTATATTATTGTGTTATAAAAGATAAAAATAGTCACAGTTACAGGTGTGTTATGACGAATCTGACCTATTGCGTACATAATAACGAGAAGATTTTATTTATTAAATTATGTAGCCTTATATATTATTATATTTTTGGTATTATATAGAAAAAATATCATTTGCAAATTTTAAGTTCGTATGCTTTTTTATAGTAATCAGCGGAACTGCCAAACCAACAGGACACGGGAACCGGAACCGGAATTGAGATTTTTCAAAAATCCGAAACAGGAACCGGAATTCCAAATTTTGCCCGGAACATCCGGAACCCGGAACCAGAACTGGCCATCACTACTTTTTTGTTTTGCAAATCCTTCTTACAACGATATAAAAAGTCACAATCACTATAAAATTTATGTGGCTCTCAAATTCGTAAAATTTTTAGTATTTACGTAATAAAAAATAAAAACAAAACTTACAGTTACAGTTATTTTATCACGATTCTAACTCTCTTTGTCACAGTATCTAAATGCTTCGTTAATATGTGGGATAATTTATACGTCGGAACGGAATATAGGCACCTTGTACTGGAACTCGGTTTATACATAAAGTATGCAATATACATAGGCGTCACCATAATAGATAATTACCGTATCTCCTACTTATCTTTCGTAGTATGCAGATCAACCGATCAAAAAAGCGCGCGAAATTTTGGTCGGTTGATCTGCATACCACGAAAGATAAAAAGGAGCTACGGTAATAATCCATTATGGTGACGCTTATGTATATTGCATACTTTATGTATAAACCGAGTTCCAGTGCAAGGTGCCTATAACAAATAAGATGGATTTTTTTACAGTATTTTTTGCAAAACCTTCATGCGGATTATTGGACAAACTATATATACTAGGCAGATTTTGGTCATAAATTTTTTACATATGATGAAAAATGTCATAGTGGATTGTTTAACATATACTCGGAAAAACCGTTGAACATACAGTCAGGCACTTTCTTACTGTTATGAATTTTAGCTTTAAGGAGCACTATGATTATTAAATATAGATGCGTCAAAACGAAATGATATGTTTTAACAGCAGAGGACTGATCGGCGGAGATTATGGTGTTGCAACCCAAATACCAAATTTACACCACAAAGGCATACCACATACTAAACGAGTAGTCCGATATACTGGAATAGGATCAATATGTGACAGCACCCTTTTAAACTTTGATCTCACCGAAATATTTCAAAAACATTAAAAAAAATCCCCCGATTTGTGCCTTGATGTGCATTTTTGGGTTTTTGCTCTTTAAACTCCTTTTGCTCTATAACTTTAAGCTTTACGAAAGTATTAAAAAATTACATACATTTCTGCATTCAATAGTATGACGACCATTTACAAAAAATATAATTTTAGCTACATAATACACAATGCTTAAGCATCTGTTGTTAGAGTCTTATTCTGAAAAAAAAAATGACATGTTAAATTGTTTTTATTGCTTTGATTTTATTTCTATTTTGTTTTTTTCTATATTTCAAAACCAATGTGGTTTTTTTAATAAAAAATAAATGTATGTGGCTTTTATCCGGAAAAAAACTTAAAGAATGTCATACGCTTGGAAAATGATTTAGACATAATCCCAACGTAATAGCATTGTTGTTTTGTGTGTGACATGATGAAGTATAAATTTAAATAACTTTTTTATTTTTATATTGGATTTTATTCATATATTTTTAACTATGAAAAAAAAAACATAAGAATTTAGCGTAATTTTACCAATGAGGCTTTTCTTCTATTCTATTAATTTCATTTAGTTCCAGATAGGTTTTGATTTTCTATTTAAAATCCAAGACAAAAAAATTATAAAGGAGCTTAAAGATATCACTGGGATACTGTTACTCACTTTTATATTGTCTGTAACAAAATGCATAATTTACATAATTATTTTATTTTTTTTTTAAATCATTTATATTGTCGTCACGACAGCCAAATGAGCCACAGTGGTTATAGAATACACATGACTATAACTTATTCTATTGTTAACGGGCGGCTTGTTGAAATTTAAAATGAGTCAATGTATTTTATACGCATTGTGGCTCGTTCTACCGTACAATCCCGATATAATGATAATATACAACAACAAGATTTTTGATTCTTTTCTTAACGTTATTTTCGCGTTTATTATTTTTTTATTCGTTGAGTTATTTTTTAAAGTTTTATAGCAATATATTTTTTGTTTTTCTATTATTTTACAATATTCAAGTTATAAAACTCAAAGTTATTTATAGGAAAAATCTCCGATCTGCCAATGCAACATATTTTTATTGCTTACTCTAACTGTCATTAACTTCTAAAAAGATCTCATATAAAACAGATACCTATGATTGTAGCAGAAATATTGTAAAAGACTTATGGCTGGCGAACCAGTTTTAGAACAATTCTATTATAAAGTTAAATTATATAAAAAGCAAAAAAACTTAGTTATTAGGTCTATTTTATAAAGCCTCACCTGTTTGCTTTAACATTTTTTTTCAGAAAATTTAGTGCTCTGAGAAAAAAAATTATCTTCCTAA
The DNA here is from genome assembly GCA_030248175.1 of Microlaimidae sp. YZB2_3. Classification (NCBI taxonomy): domain Eukaryota; kingdom Metazoa; phylum Nematoda; class Chromadorea; order Desmodorida; family Microlaimidae; species Microlaimidae sp. YZB2_3. Next base: position 35,260 of record JASAMX010003943.1, on the reverse strand, counting down.
AAATTGCTTTTGATGAGTACAAAAATTTTTGATTTTTTAAAAAAAATTTTAAGCTAAACGGGCGAACTCACACTCGGGATAAATTTAAGATTGCTTTTTATTTTGTACGGTGGGGCTACCTTATATCGTCGTTACTACGGCAAAATGAGCCACAATTCGTATAAAATATGTGCGCCTGTGACTCATTTTAAATTTAAAACAGAACCGTATTAACTACAGATTGCGTCACAGCCACGTGTATTTTATAATGACAGTGGCTCATTTTGCCGTAGTAAGGACGATATACTCTAAAATTTTTATTTATAATTTTTGGACATCGTAAACCAAAAAAAATTGATTATGCTTAAAGCTGAATCCCTATATCTCCGAAAAATTATGTCTATAGATTTTTTATACTACAAGTAGCCCGTGTCTGCCATATGGCTGTCAAATAATTTTTCCGGCATTTTTTATATTCATTTACTATTTTTTTTTTCAAAATTCAACCCTTCTATACCGTTCCCGTGACTTTAAGCTTTACAATGACACCTCAGTTTACCTGCATTCCATTTTGTCGTTTGGAAAAAGGGTCTTTCCCCCGTTTGGTAAAAATATGTTGTCCAGCATAAAGATGTTCATGTTATTTTTTTACTAATTTCAACCCCTTTATGATGTTCCCTGAACTATATGGTTTACCCATAATATCTGATTTACCCAAATTTTATTTGTGATTGGGGAGGAAGGTCTTTCCCTCTTTGGTAAAAATATGTTGTCCAGTATAAAGATGTCCGTGTTATTTTTTTTAAAATTTCAACCCATTTATGACATTCTCCAGACTGTAAGCTTTGCAATGATACCTCATTTAGCCCAATCCGTTTTGTGGTTGGGAGGAAGCGCCCCCCTTTTGGTCAAAATGCGTTGTCCAGTATAAAAATCTCCTTGTTATTTATTTTTTTAAACATTCAATCCTTTTATAACATTCTTTGAAGCTTAAGCTTTGCAATGATATCTCAGTTAGCCCAATCCTTTTTGTGGTTAAGATGAAAGTTCGTTGCCCCTTTTAGTGAAAAAACGTTGTCCAGCATAAAGATGTCCATGTTCATTTTGCCAAAAACATGATATACTGGCTTTACATTGGCAAATTACTCTTACCAATAAGCTTGAACCAATTCGAAGATAAAAAATTTTTCAACTTTCAAAGTCCATAGGGCCCTGTTTTTGTGAAAATGTCTTGTCCAAACAAAAGATGCCATGCGATTTTTTTTATTTCAAACCCTTTATGACATTTAATGATTGTCCAGGCTAAAGATATCCATGCAAAAATTTTTTCTAAATTGTAACCCTTTATAACATTCCCTGGACTGTAAGCTTTCCCCCTTTGGTGAAAACGGGCTGTCCAGTATAAGGATGTCCATGTAAGTTGTTTCAAAATTTCAACCTCTTACGACATTCCCTGGGGAATTAGCTTTCCAACGATACCTCATTCACCGTAATCTGTTGGGTGGTTAGGGAGGAGTTAGGGAACACACAGACAGACAGACAGACAGGCAGACACACACACACACACACACACACACACACACACATACAGACATTACGTCTATTTATATATAGATTATTCTTTATAGCTCCAAAATTTATTTTTTATTTTTGTAGTAGTAACTCACCTAATTGAAATATTCATTGCTTATCGATTGAAGACGACAAATTTTACAATTTTTGCAAAAAAAGTTTGTTGTGCTACAAGCGATTTTTTTTTGGAAGATGTTTAAAATTTCTTGTCTAGATTAAAACAATTTTGACCATTTTAACGTTTCATTAAAACGATTCGAGTCAAGTTTCTTGCGCCTCAAACCTGGGCGCTGTTTCATAAAAGTTCCCAACATGCTGTTTTTTTGTTGAAGTCCATTTCTTTTTTGTAGAAAGCTACAAAGAAATGAAAATGCAATAGACTTTTGGAAAAACTTATAAAAAACCGAAAATTTGCATAAATATTAATTGCAAAAATCCCTATGCTTTAACATAGGATTTCATTTCTTTGTAAATATTTACAAAGAATCAAATGTTAGTAACATTTATGAAACAGCGCACTGGATGAAGATAAAAAATTGGAAATTATGGCGTAATTTACGGCGTTAATTATGGCGTAAATTTTTTTAACATTTGAGAGTTTTGGGCGTGAAATCCAAAATTCTTTAAAAAATTTTTCAGCTTAACGATTACTCAAAAGTCTGGTGAATAAAAAACATAATATCACACGATTGGCGGCAAATCTTGTCTTGATCTTAAAAGCTAGTTCACACTGGATGTATAACGGATAGCGGATAGTGTATAACACGTTCACACCGGAATTGCCTCGGATAGCGGATAGCGGATAACATACCAAAATGGATTCAAACCAAAATGGCATCAGATAGTGGATATAGCAAATAGCAGATAACACGTTCACATCGGATTGAAAAATGGCATAGGATAGCGGATAAGGCGAGTTGCTGCATGCAACCACTCTGTACTGCTGGCAAGCCAAATTAAAGAAATTTTTATTTGTTTTTTGCTTTTTATCGTTTTTACAAAAATATTTTTATAATTTTTGATTGTTTAAACAAAATATTTTTTGAAGTACTTTCTGAAATGTTTTTTTTTGAAATTCAGTTGATTTCATGAAAGCCACTGGTTTTTAAAAAGGTTACAAAAAGCTACAAGGTATTGATAGGGGTTAAAAAAAATATTTAATTAGTATTTAAATACTAAATAAATACTACTTTTTTAGGGGTAAGTATTTTTTTAAAAGTATCGATACTATTTTGAAAAGGTCGGTATTTTATTGGTATTGTATTAATTTCTTAAAAAGTATCAAATATTTTGAAGTATTCAAATACTAGAATATTTACAAAATACTAATTAAATACTGTTTTTTTACAAACTTAAATAAAACAATTAGCACTCAGATCATTTTGTTAATAATAATATATGGCAGAATAAGTCGAAATGACACGTTGGCTGACTGTGCGTTATTTATTATTCCGGATTATTCTAAAGGTCTGGAGCTCCGGAGCTCCTCCCTATTTTTGTACTAATTTTAATGAATGATTAAAGAGTAATGCCATATATTATTTTGTCAAATTTTTTTGCAAATTAAATTTTTTTCAAAACATTTTTTAATCAATAAAAATAGTCGTACAAATACAAATAGAGTAATTTAAAATGCATTTTAAGCTTAAGCCTCAAATTTCTTATTTAAGGGGCGTAGCATAAGAGCTCCAGAGCTTCCTTCGCTTTAAATAGCTGGAGCTGCGGAGCTTTATATTGGAAGGTAGGAATATCACTAATAAGAATTTTAAAAAATTAATTTACAACGAAAATCAAAAATTTCGTTCAAATCTTTATTATAAAAAAATATTATTTACTTATTACAAACAACCTTAGACAAAACCAAAAAAAACAGAATTTTTGTTTCCAAGAATGTTTGCGCTTGTGTACTATTTTGCCAGCGTTTGCAGGTATATGAGAAAAACAAAAAAAGCGGAAAAAATTTCGTCGCGGAAATTTTTTCCCGGAGATAATGCTAAGAAAATACTGCTATGGAAAGTTTTTCCTCGTAAATTGTTGTTGCGGAAATATTTACCTAGAACCGGATGAAATATACAATCTATTTTTTTTAAAGATTTGATTAATTGAATAGTCTATTTAACAATAAATCCAATAAATTTTTTTAGCAAAAACAGTTTAATATTAAACATTAATCCCATAGTTTAACAATTATTTATAAAATTGCTCAATTTGTAACAAAAATGCAATTTTTTAAAAATTAAAGTTGACAGTTCACTGGTAACTATGGTTGAATTGCATCAGGCTAACATCGTAAGTTTGTATTGAAGCTGGAGACATAAGCGGACCAATTAAAATTAAGTCTGTTTAAGACCTCTCTTATATTCCCGCCAAACTTTATTTTTTTGTAGCTTTTTAAATTTGGATGGATATTTTATAAATTTGTAAGTTAGTTTTACTTATTTGAGAAGTACATGATTTTTTATTCCTTCGTCAATTATATTTTTAAAACACTGCCACAATTCTTTATTTCTTGAACAGTTTAAAAAAAAGATGATCCCAATTGATTGCTGACAAAAAAAGAAAAAAATTTCATAATGAGCATTGGAAAAATCTGGAACAAACTTAACCGATGGTTTTAAATGAGATTTAAAAAGGTCATAATTGATTGAAAATTTAATAGAATTATGATCAGATAAAGAGAAACCTGGCAAAATTTCTATGTCTTGCAAACTTCAGTATCGTTGATCAAAAAGTAGATCTAAAAAGTTATTGTTCCTAGTAGGTTCCTTGACAAGTTGAGTTAACGCAAGTTCGTCAAAAAAATTTATCCACTCTTGTTCATTTTTATTATTAGATTTCAACTGAAAATTATACCAGTCAAAACCTGGTAAATTGAAGTCGCCCGTAATAATAACAGAACCTTGAAAATTTTCTGTAATTTCGCGGTTCATTTCAAAAATAACAAAATCATGTATTTTGATAGTTTGCGGTTTTCTATAAAGACAAATTAGTCTAATTTTTGAATTATTATTTAACTTTATATCAATAGCAACGATTTCAAAATTTTTGAATCTTTCATTAATACTGGTCCTAAACGGAAATGCATTCTGCAAATTTAAACTTACAACCCCTATAACTTTAGATCAAAAAATCAAGACATGCGAAAATTTATATACCGAAACATTTCCTTGCCATAATTCATTCCCCGCTTTAATTAAGAAATTTATGGATTGGGTCCTAAACGGAAAAGCATTATGCAAATTTAAAATTACAACCCCTACCTATAACTTTACATATTGGTCAAAGTGTAATATGCGAAAATTTATATCCCGAAACACCTCCATGCCATAATTCATTCCCCGCTTTAATTAAGAAATTTATGGATTGGGTCCCAAACGAAAAACCATTATGCAAATTTAAATTTACAACCCCTATAACTTTAGATATCGGTCAAAGTAAAATATGCGAAAATTTATATGCCAAATCACCTCTATGCCATAATTCGGACCCCGTTTTAATTAAGAAATTTATGGATTGGGTCCTAAATGGAAAAGCATTATGCAAATTTTAATTTATTTAATTTCTTAAATTTGAATTAGATAGTAAAGTTTAAAACTTAAATGAATAAACTAAAAAACAAAACGTATTTAAATAAATAAATATAAAGTGCGGGGTGGTAGACGTTAAGACAGGACCTGTCCATAGGTCAATACCATCAATACCAATACCTCATACCCATCAATCAGCATCTTTTATATCCAAACATGTGCCACGGTGAAATCGCCCGTTTTCCTGCTCAATTCCTAGATTAGTTTTTCTACTCTAATTAAACATAATTATATGAAGTGTCACCGCAGAAAAGCCATTTAAAGATACAGGCGCAGTCCATTAAAATGATCGGTATTTTTTAAAACTCCTATCTACCTTTGACAAAAGTTTGCTAATATTTCACGTATCTAGTCTCAGATTTTCAGATTTTAAAATTTTTGAGTTTTATATTATATTTTTCCGGCAGATAATACACGAATATTAAAATTATTTGTTTTAGAAATAAATATTCTTTTGTTTTTGAACACAAAACTATTTTAATTTTGCGTTTTTATTATTTTTTTATTATTTCAAATTTCAATTTTAAATACAATGCACATAAAACCAGCTACAGGTTGGTGAATTTTGAAAGTAAAAAAATGTGATTGAGGTTAAAAAATGTGATTTTTTCCTATTAAATGTTTTCCTTCAATGTTCTGTACCTTGAATGGTGTTTTTCTCATAATACCCAAACAGAATATGTATATTAGTAAATTCTTATTGAGCTTCTGTTAAAAATAGCATAGAATTTATTATTAAAACTTTCAAAAAATATCAACACAATCAAGAATGTTGATTTAAATGATGGAAAATCAAAGGATTTAATCAATAACGCGTAGCGACGGTCCGAGGAGGGGAAAGGCGAGATGGTTCCGAGAATTAAAATTAAAAAGCATTAAAAAGCGTGCAAATCAACTACATTAAATTTAACAAAAAAATGTAGTTGAAAATTTCGGCATCTTAAGTTAAAAATAATGTACTTTTTGACTTTTTTACGATTTTAAATTTCAGAATTCAATATATCTCCTTCAAACAAGCTAAAACTTTAAGTTTATTTAAACTATGAATATATTCTAAATTATTTCCTAATAAGTTTTAGTTTACAAAAAAATTTAACAAAATATTCTATTTTACTTTTAAATTTTTACGAAATTAGTACAAAAATAAGGAGCAGCTCCAGAAGTTTGAAAACGGGGCTTCGACCGGCGAACAACAATACTTTCTAAAAGCGAAACATAGGTAGGTAGATAACCAAAAACTTATGTTCCAAAATTTGCTCAAATAATATTTAGTCTATTGGTGTTTCTACCCTTCCGCAACACACTCCGGAACTCCAGCCATTTAAAGCGGTGGGAGCTAAGCTTAAAGCCACCTTAAAGTTGCTTTGTTTGCATTTTTTAAACTACTTTTATAGTTTAAATAAGTTTTAAAAAAATTAGTTTTCAAAAAAAATTTAACAAACTATTGTATAACGTTCCAGAATTCACAGAATTAGTACGAAAGTGGGTCGGAGCTCCGCTCCGCCGCTCAGAGCTCGGGGGAACACTACAAATTTAGGCCCGGTTGCACCATAACTACTTAAATTAAGTAGGATACTTAAGTAGCTGTAAATCTGTATAAAATGTACACATTCACGGCCATTTTAAGTAGTCTACTTAACTTAAGTAGTTATGGTGCAACCGGGTCTTAGTCTCTTGTATTTGTAGTTTATACTCTGTTGTTTCAAATATAATTAGTGTATTTCGACTTATTCTGCCATATATTATTATTAACAAAATGATTTGAGTGCTAATTTTTTGAGTGGGAGAACCTGTTTTATTAAGCTTGTAAAAAAACAGTATTTAATTAGTATTTTGTAAATATTTTAGTATTTGAATACTCCCAAATATTTGATACTTTTTAAAAAATTGAATACAATACCAATAAAATACCGACCTTTTCAAAATAGTATTGATACTTTTTAAAAAAAATACTTACCCCTAAAAAGTAGTATTTATTTAGTATTTATATAGGCACCTTGCACTGGAACTCGGTTTATACATGAAGTATGCAATATGCATAAGTGTCACCATAATGGAAAATTACCGTATCTCCTACTTATCTTTCGTACTATGCAGATCAACGGACCGAAAAGGCGCGAAATTTCGATCGATTGATCTGCATACCACGAAAGATGAGTAGGAGGGACCATAATTATCCATTATGGTGACACTTATGTATATCGCATACTTCAGGTATAAACCGAGTTCCAGTGCAAGGTGCCTATACTAATTAAATATATTTTTGAACCCCTAACCAATACATAAATTAAAAAAATACCTTGTAGCTTTTTGTAACCTTTTTAAAAACCAGTAGTTTTGATGAAATCAACTGAATTTCAAAAAAAAAATTTCAGAAAATATTTTAAAAAATATTTTACTTTAAACAATCGAAATTTATAAAATTATTTTTGTAAAATCAATAAAAAGCAAAAAAAAACAAAAGAAAAAAATATCTTTAATTTGGCTTGCCAGCAGTACAGAGTTGTTGCATGCAGCAACTCGCCTTATCCGCTATCCGATGCCATTTTTCAATCCGATGTGAACGTGTTATCTGCTATTTGCTATATCCACTATCTGATGCCATTTTGGTTTGAATCCATTTTGGTATGTTATCCGCTATTCGCTATCCGCTATCCGTCGGTGTGAACCAGCCTTAAGGTCTCTCCGGACAGTTTTTATTGCAGAGCGTTCAGTAGTAAATCAATTGCAATAAAGAGCAAAAATTACCCATTTTTATTTACACACAATTTATTTTTGAATTATTATACTTATAGAGTATTATAATATTTTAAGATATTCAAATGACTAAAATTTGACTAATTGGCGAAAAGCAGGCAACAAATCCTGTTTACAATAATGATATTTTTTGAATTTATGAGAAATAAATTTTTAAAATTATAAAAAAATTATAAAAAAAACATTATTAAAATCAAAAAAATTGTGGCCAAATATGTTTTATGTGGGAATCGATCTCGGGACCTTTCAAAAAATATGACGACGCGCTAACCAATTATGCCACTGCTACCATGGGGATGAGCTCTAAAAGCGATTTATAAACCACCCTTCTAAAAAAAATTGATAAAACGCACGACGCACGACAGAACTATTTATGCGTTAAAAAATACAAAAGATGTTATGGCCTTCCAAAAATTATAAATTTCAATAGAAATATACTATCTGGAGCTTTAAATTTTACCAAATTAAATTAAATCGAAGTTTTAACGAAATTTTGAAAAAATTAACCCCCATTTTTCACGGAAATTTCTTTATTAAACCATAAATACAACAATACTCAGTTTAATTTTTACGTACGTGAAAGAGGGTAACTGTGTCTCTCTATTGTAAGTATTTTTTAAATAAATAGTGTGTAGTAAATATTTTTAAGGGTTTTTAAAAAATTTCATTGCAATTTGATTTTTAATATCAATTATTTCAATTACTTACAAATATAATGAATGTTCACTTTATAATCGTGATATTTCTGCCTTTTTAACACTCATATAAATTTTTTAGTGAAATATTACTGTATTTCACGAGATCTGGTATGCCAAAAATGGCGATTTTCCATACTTAAGAAAACTGTCCGAAGAGACCTTAAATGGTGTAAATTAATTGAATTTTTCTAGTATTTATCATTTCAAAATAAATTTTTTTTTCTAAAGTGACTTTTTTTAAATACTCTTAATGCTGAATAAATATAAAGCAATGCATTTAACTAGAGTGACTGTTTTTACACCTCGCAAAAAGTTTCTTTAGTTTATTGTTTTTTTTTGTTAATAAATAATGCCAGAAAGAAATCCTGCTATATATTTCCTTAATAAGTTATTTTTTGAATCACTTTTTAAACTTCACAAAAACATCAGTAAAAAAATATATAGCTATATTAGTAAGTTTTTTTATATTTGACGTAAAACCACGCTTTTTATGCATTTAGAACTGCAAGAATTGGTTAAAAAAGGAACGTAGAGATTTATAAGTATTATTTTTTTAAGTTTGCATGAACTACCTATTTTGAATAATATTTTTTTAATAATAATCGACTTACTTATAGTTTTTTTTTAAAACAGTTGTGTTTTTATTGGGAATTTTAAAGTTTTTAGAGTTTTTTTCTTTCTGAAAATCATCACTCGCTAAAAACCCAAAATTATCTGTTAAAAAGACAAAATTAAAAGTCACAAAATTATTATTTGGCATTTTCGTCAAAATTTTCTGGCTGAAATTCGTTCTGGTCCGGTTCGAATGACGTTAGTAAAAAAGAAAACAAAAAAAACTCAATAAAAATTTTCTTCCTGGTTATTAATGTGAAAAATATATACTAATTTAGGCATTTATTATTTATATCTTTGACAAGTGGAATAATCCTTTAATCTCACGTAGCTGAAATTCAGATCTATAGAAAGTGCGTTCGCAACTGTTCAATTCTTTTATTTCTTTGGTTTTAGACCACGCAAATACTTAAGATACTATTCATCAAATACCAAACATGCAATCAGCTGCGCTAAACCATGCTTCTGCAAATTAAACGCCACCGTAATCAAATTATTTATTACGTGAGCTTCATGAATTGGCAGCGATTTAAAAAAAATATATAAGGAAATTTATTAAACCTGAAATGGGAGACTTGACGCCGAACGTTTGAAACCACACTAAAACGTATTTTTAAGCCTACGCTTAAGCCTTACTATGAAATCAAACCAAGTTTTGTTTTGGACTCTAAGTTCCCATTTCTTGCGGCTCCAAGTTTTCCGGCTTTAAGGTCTCGTACTTTAGCAAATATATATCTATAGCGCTGAAATAGTTCTATATTTTGCGTAACAATCAATCTTTAAAGCTAATAGACTAACATATTCTTAAATCACTTAACATTGCAACCAGCGATAAAATTCGTTTCCACACGATTTATGAGAAAAATTGCGCTAAACACTTTTTTCCTCTTAATTAGAATAATAATTGATCGTTTAAAAAATATCTACCAATTTGTCGGTTTAACCCGATAAACAAATATCTTTAAATATATAGATATAAAACGAAAAACTAATTTATAATAGCAGTAATTTACCACACTATTGTAAAAAAACGTCAGGAGGTTAAGTTTTTAAGCCGCAAAATAAATCTTGTTTTGACAGTAGGCTTTTATGAAAAATAAAACCCACTAATGGAGACAAATTTCATTTTTTAAAACTATCATTTTTGAAAATTTTCCGCATTCTTTCGGATTAAAACTTTTGACAATCACTTTCTTCGTGTTTAACGTAAGGTAAGAAAATAAATTATTGTTCCCTCGTTTGTGTTCGCGGTTAAAGTCGATACTTTGAAACTTTGCTGCTAATATGTCAACTTTTTAAGACTTATCGGTTTGAACTTAAATTATTTTAAAACTATTACTGTTTTATTTTTTATACTGCAGTTTATGCACAAAACTCACGAAGTAGAAAAAATTGTGGTGATTACAATTTAAATTTAGCTTATGAAACCATTGGTTTGCAAAAACATATACAGTCAATTTTTCATAGTGTTGATTTGGTCTTAGTCTTAAAAGGTTTAATATTATATCAAAGTTAAATTTTATTTTTAGTGCTATTTTAATACTGTAAATTATTAGATCTTTCAAAATTGTTTTTTTTTAAATATTTTTAACTTCTAAGGTGTTTCGACTAAAAAACGATTGCCGTTGTCTGATTTTTCGTACTGTGGTATAAAATTTTTTGGAGAAAAAAATAAAAAAGGAAATCCATCAAATCAATAAGAACGCTCGAAGCTACACAAAACTCAAATTAAATTCCAAAATAAAACTTGACATCGGTAAAGAAATACATAAAATTAAAAAAATCTCCGATAGTTTTATAATCATCCTAACGTCAAACGGTTTTTCTCAATGTTCAATTTTTAATAATTTTACAAAATAACTCCAGCAAAAATAGCAATTTAAATTCTAATATTAATAACCACACAAGTAATAAATTAAATAAATTGCTCGTACTCGTCAGAGATGCATGCCACATTAACAATCATTACTGTTCTAAGATCGGAATATAACAGATCAGAATCATAGCTTTAAACCGCATTATAATTTTCCAATAATATCTTTTTCGTACGTTTATACTATTTTTATAAAAGAAACTATTTAAAGCCTTGATATAAAAGCCTTTGTTAGTTAAAACTCAATTAATTATTATAGTTAAAACTAATAACTTATGCAATTTTTCGAAGCTTTTATGTAATGAGAAATATAGTTCCTTATTAATCTTGAAAAGTAGGAAGTATTTGGTTTTAAATTTACTCTTAGTTCAAATGAAATATTGATTTGTGTAGCATGACAAAATAAAAACCAATCTATCAAAAGGAAATTTTGTGGATAATTATAATTATAATATTAAACTTTTAACATCAATTACAATTGTCTCATTAGTAAAAATTAAATTACAAATGATTAATTAAGATTGAGCGTTCGCAATTTTAAACTGTTTGTTATTGATATCAAGAATATATAGCGCAAGAGAATGTCCGACTGTACACTAAACTTTTGACCAAAATTTTGCGAAAAAAGTCGCACTTTTAAATTCGTGCGCGACTTTTTTCGCAAAAATCCGCCATTTTCAGCTAGTTGTCCCGCGCTGCGATTTTTAAAACAGTGTTAGTTTTCTCGCAGTGGGGACTGCGACTTCTTTTGCACTCTATGCTGTTTTATTTGCACTGCGATTATTTTAGCACTGCGAGTCTAACTGCACAACAAAAAATACAGACGCTGGTAATCATTTTAAATGGAGTAAAATACTTCGAAACTTGTTTTATTTAATTTTAAAACGTTGGAGAGTTACTATATTTCATTAAAACTAAAAAGTTTTAACATCTTAAGGTAAAAAACGACTTTAAATTATTTAAACACAAAATTTTCGCGCCGCTTTGTTTTATTTTTTTTGTCCAGCCAGACTCGCAGTGCGAAAATAATCGTAGTGTAGATAAAGCAGCATAGAGTGCAAAAGAATCGCAGTCCCCACTGCGCGAAAACTAACACTGTGTTAAAAATCGCAGCGCGGGAAAACTAGCAGAAAATGGCGGATATTTGCGAAAAAAGTCGCACATGAATTCGAAAGTGCGACTTTTCTCGCAAAATTTTGGTCAAAAATTTAGTGTACAGTCGGACATTCTCTTGTGTTATATATTCTTGGTGATATCGATTGAATTTGTTAGTACAAATTTACAACTGAAATTGCTTCCCTGTTTCATTTTTTCCAAACTTACTATTTCGAAGACTCGTCGTATTTTTTAAAAGGTGATCTTTTCACTGAAATTTAGGTTTAGAATAAAATTCATAATCTGTTTGTTGTTGTGTATACAATGCATATAACTTTTTTTGAAGATGAATTAAGGGGATACAAAAGTTAATCGGAAAGTTATGTCCATGTGCGATTCGCATATACTTTGATCAAAAATATATAACATTATGTTTTATATTTTTGCTTTCATAAAGCATCTATTTAATTAAGGCAGGTTTGACACTTAGATTCCTTGTATAGTAAAAATCGCTTTTGGTGCCCGCGGTAATTGAATTTAAACTTATTCAAGTTGAGTAAAAACGAAATGAAAACGCTGACGGCTTGTAATTTGACTTCTTGACGGCATAATATGCGATTTTCCGATGCATTTTTCAGGTTTGTCATTAGTGTTTCTTATTATTTTCAACTAAATAAATTTGATCGGTATAGTAAAGAGTAAAAATTTAAATTTGTTTTTTTTTAAGTTTTATTATTTTAATTTTTTATTATTAGAATCAAAAATTTTTTAATTTTTAAAATCACAAAAAAGCTTGCAGGAAAATTTTTAACAAAACTGCATAGGGTTCGTAAATATAGGTTTAAAATTTATTTTTTAATTTTTTTCTATAGACTTCTGGTGCAATTTGGATTTAAAAAACCTTCTTTGTATTATTCTTTAATTAAGATATTTTCTACTTCTCAATCGTTGTTTTATAACCCTAAATAAACGTGATTTACAACCTAAGGCTTAATTAACTCTTGCATTTTGTTATTTTCTATTTTACATTTTTGATTGATTTTCGGCACAGAGAGTTTTTAATGTAAGGTTTTTGAATCAGTAACATGTTAGTCACAACAGCTTTTAAAAATTTGCTGTATTTAAAATCCGAGAGCTTTAAGAGATAATTTAGGATATTTTTGATTTTTGTTTTTTTTACTAAATCCGTAGGCTTTTAAAAGTTATTCTGGGTGTACCAAATTTATGTATTTTTAAATAATTATTAATTTTGCAAAGAGCTGGAAATTAATTTTAATACAGATTTACAAATTGCTATTGAAAAATATATTTCATTCTAGTATTATTTTAAAAGAATTTTATAGGCGTTTTTGTGAATAATGGTCCTATTCCTGCGCATAATTTTATGCCAATTGCAAATCATAACAATTTTATTATTTTCAGTTTATGCAATATTTCTAAATATAAATAAACTTATAAATTTGGAGAGTGTTTGGTTTTAAGTATTTTCTATCGATTTCTAATTTTTCAAATTAACGCATAACCTATTATTTTTTTATCTAGAAAAATATTTTATCATATTAATAAATTTATATTAAAAATTGCTATTAAAAAGTATATTTCATTCTAGTATCACTTTAAATGAATTTTATAGGCATTTTTGTGAATAATGGTCCTGTTCCTGCGCATAATTTTATGCCAATTGCAAATCATAAAAATTTTATTATTTTCAGTTTATGCAATATTTCTAAATATAAATAAACTTATAAATTTCGAAAGAATTTTCTATCGATTTCTAATTTTTCAAATTAACGCATAACTATTATTTTTTTTATCTAGAAAAATATTTTATCATATTAATAAATATATATTAACAAAATTCCTTTAATAAAAGTACTATAAACAAAACTTTGTGTTTTTATTTTTTTTTTAATTTGCGGCGCCTTCAAATTAAATAGAAAAATATTTTGATTTACTAAAAAATGGTTCAGAAATTTGGTACTTTAGAAAAAGTACTATAACACCGGCACTGAGCACCAAAACTTTTATTTTAAATTTTAAAGGATTCATTGGCTTGTCTAAATTTCTTAATAGAATTTGCAGACACATCCTTGGGTGGAGTTTAATTTGTTCCAATTTGAAATGGTGCTTGTAAAGAAAACAAAGCTTCCTTGCATCAATTCGGCGGTAGCCAATCTAAAGTTTGAAGGGGTGTCGTTTGACAGAATTATCATTAAAAGAAAAGAATTCTTTTGAGTGAAGGCATGTCAGGTTTTGATAATTTTATAAACTTTAAAAAATACACTTTTAGCTTGACGTTCAGGGAGGCTCCAGTAACGATATGTTAAATATAGGCTAAGTTAGCCGGTTATGAACAAGGTCTGATTTATGAGGGTTTTTCAATAGGCACCTTGCACTGGAACTCAGTTTATACATGAAGTATGCAATAAACATAGGGGTTACCATAATGGATAATTACCGTATCTCTTACTTATCTTTTGTAGTATGCAGATCAACCATCGAAAGAACGCAAAATTTCGATCACTTGATCTGCATACTACAAAAGACAAATAGGAGATACGGTAATTATCCATTATGGTGACTCGCTATGTTTATTGCATACTTCATGTATAAACAGAGTTCCAGTGCAAGGTGCCTATAGTTTAATAACAATATTCTTTAGTTTTAATATATTCGTTGTGGTGTTTTAATACATATGTTCGTTACAATAAAAAAAAAGATTTTTCAACGTTAAAAAAAAGAAAATAATATAAAAAAATAATTTAATTTAAAAGAAAAATACAAATAGCTATTATTTTAGCTTTTGTTTAAAACAAATATCAATTGCCGTATTTCTACTTATAGTAAATATAGTACTTATAGCCTAGGCTACTATTTTTTTAATAGGTGTAAAGAGTAGGCTAATATTAGAGGTATGTAGACCACTATTATAGGCTAGGCTACTATTTTTGCAACAAAGAAACAACAGGCAGGGTATAGTGTTAAAAAATGAATTTTCGCAAACAAAATACTCTACAAACTTCCAACATATTTTATTATTATTAAATAACAATGCCAACTGTTCTGGTCGCTATCGACATTTTCTGTTTCATTAGTCATCATTTCGCATTTGAAGCAATTTTTTTATAGCAAATTTTAACAATTTAAATAATGCGTGCGCGCAGTGTTCTAATAATAGCCCAGACTTCTATTAGAGGCTAGGCTACTATTTTAAACTGGGTGCAAAATGGAAGGCTATTATTAGATGTGGGCTATTATTAGAGGCTGAGTTACTGTGCTATATTAGAAAAAATACGGTATTTGACGACATTACGTGAAAAAAACCTCCTTAAAGAGTACGTTTGCTGTTTTTTGTTTGCGAATTCGCGGTTAACATGTGGAATAATCTACAGTATTACGTGGAAATATCGTCATTTAGATTATTTTACAGGCTATAGCGGAATTTTTTACGTCATAAAAAAATCTAAACTGTGAAATAATCTACGAATAATCAGCACAACTTTTCAACACACAGTTGGACATTCTCTACTCTTATGGATTTTTGGCATTTTTTGACCGAAGGTTTTTTTTAATCTAGGAATTTTAAGGCGATTCAACCATTGTAAACGCACTTTTCAGATCTCTGGAACCATAACGTCGTTATTATGGCAAAATAAGCCACAATTTGTATAAAATACATGCGACTGTGACTCATGTTAGATTTCTAATAGCAACTTACAAACTACGGAATGAGTCACAATCACGTGGATTTTATAATGACTATGGCTCATTTTGCCGAAGTAAAGACGACAATCTTTTTTTTAAATAAGTGTTAAAAATTCAGCTATGTGCTAAAGATAGCAATGTAATCAAGCAATGTCAAATTTATTTTTAAATTCGACGTTTGGTAGATTTGACACAAAATCTTCGTACAGTACCAAATCTATTTTTTTATAATTACATTGTAAAACATAAAGCTTAAGCTATTATTCTATTGTTTTCCATTTGCTAATTACGTCATAAATTTTATCTTAGATTTATAAATACTAAAAAGAACAAACAATAGCAGAGGAATAACTTTTCAAACTCATGTGCTATACAGTATATAGGTAAAAGGTTTTTAGTACAATTTGTCTTAATGAGAAATCTAACGGGCATAACAATCAGCGCCTAGTCCCATTTGGTCCCTTGCGATTTGTAGACTTTAATTTATACGTTCGTTAAATCCAAGAAATATCCTTCACCGTTCAAAAAAAAACAACATAAACAGAACGAAACTCAAACTAAAATGAATTTTTTCGGGTTGTATGCGGTAAAAAACTCCAGGCTAAACGCTTTATGTTTTGATGCAATCGTTTTCGTTTTTGCTTGTATTTTTGTCAAATAACTACCGAAATCCGTGTTTTTTACACACTAAATTAATGTTCGATATTAAGGCTTGATACTCAAGTCAGTCAATAGTAAGTTACTCTAAGTTCAAGGGATTCAAGAGTGTTTCTGAAGTTTTTTTTACTGAAACTGTGATAAAAACTCAAATAAGAGTCCCGAATGATAAAAAACCGGAAATTAAAGTCAGTATGCATATTTTTTAAAGCTCCAAACATCTTGTCTCTCTTAAGAGCATTCTAAATTTCAAAACTTCTTTCCTACACAAAGCATTATTAAAAGCTTAATGTTTTATATAAAACGGGCGTACTTTTAGCTTTATTGTAACATATTCCATGCTGGTTTTAACGAAACACTTGTGTATAAATTCCGACTAAAAATTTTACAAATTTTCTTAACGCGAAATTCCCTGGTTTTGGAAATAATAATGAATTTTAGTCTGCTGGTAGTATTATATGTGTTTTTTTTAAAATATCAAAAAAGTTCTGTTATTAAATTTTAAAATTGTTTGTTTTGATAAAACATACACCAGAAAAAGGCAAAAACAAAAAAAAATTATAAAATAGCGGTCGAATTTGTCAATCATGCCATGCTTCTATTATTAAACAGTTAAGGCCGGTTCACACCGGAGTGGCAGTGGATAGTGGATAGTGATCGCGCGCGTTTACATCATTACGCCGTCATTGTTGCGGCGGTATAAAGCGTCTGCGCTGTGCGTCCCCTATCAGCTGCCACTCTAGTGATTGGAGGATTTGCCTCCCCCCGTTTTATTGCCCCCTGCCAAAAAATGAAAAAGTACCCTAAAATTATGACGCCATTTTTGACCTATGATAACGCCATCATCGCGAATTTTTTGCAGTTTTTTGAACCGGCCCTTATACCTCAAATTATTATTCTTGACTTTCTTGTTTATGATTTTCCCTTTTCTATTATGTGTTCATCTCATACAAAAATATATTTGTTTTAAAGTTTTATTCTTTTTAAAATTTTATTGTTCAAAAATGTCTTTAAATTTATTTTATTAAGATTGGTCAACGATTGCAGTCTTAAGTACATTATTGTTACAAAAGTTAAAACACGTTGTTTAAAACGTTCGCTTGTGTTTAATTTATTTTTGGTTTCGCTGGAAATTTCAAAAAGTTTCTGTTTTAATATGATAAACTGATATTTTAATCGTTTATTGATCATTATAACTAAAATACAAACTAATAATTCTTTATTTTTGGCTTTAAATCGGTTTTATTTGTATATAGAGCTACATTTTGTATGATTCAAAGTTGTAAGCGGGATGAGGTTTTACGGTCCGGCCTGCTAGAAATTTTGGCCCAACACGGCCCGCTGGCCCGCAGATAACAAAACAGAATAAGTGCGAGGTCTGAGACCGGCACAAAATAGTCCTGGCATAAAATCAAGTTTTCACAGCAGACATACGCTGTCTTTCAGTTTATAACGTATTTCAAAAGTAAATTTAAAAGTTTTAGCTAAAAATTCCTTTTTTTAATTTGTTACTTTTTTAATTAAAGATTTTTTTTTGGGAAAACAAAGTTTTATTCAAATAATAAAAAAAAACATGAAAATTAAGACATTATCAAGTTCTAAACAACGTGCTAACATATCACCTAGTCAACACACGGATTCCGGACTCATTATCTGCTTAAAATGGCTGTAGCTCTGGAGCTTAATACTGGAGGGTAAAAAATCACTTCTGTTAATTTTTCCTTTTTTAAAATCATCTATTTTTTGCTTTAGATCTTGAGCACTTTTTAGAAGCTAATACAATATGTATACCACGTTAAAAGTAAAAAAATTGTTAAAAACCTACACAAAAGATTTGAAAAATTATAGAAGATTACGACAGAAATTTAAATGTATCAAAGAGAATGTATCAAAATTTTAGACTTTTTATTATTTCATTGGTTGCTTGTTTATTAAAATTTTTTGGTCGTTTTTCTTCCAAAATGTTAATGTTAAAAATTTAGCTTTCTGGAACAAAAAACACCAAATAAGCAATGCAAAACAAATTTGCAATTATGCTAAAATTCCTTAAGATTCAAAGCTTATTTAAAGCCAAATTAAATTTAGATACATCTGGTCGTCCTTATAATTACGATCAAAAAACACTTTTTTAACGTAAAATTGTAATATTTTAACTATAAACGAAAAATTTATGTTAACTGAAATCATTATTTAGATATAATATTGTTTAACATACACTCAATTATGACAAAAACACTAATTCAATATTGTATGATTTATACCCAAATACAAAAATGATTTTTTCTTATTTTTTAAACATTTTACAAAGTTTTAAGCGGTTTAATAACTAAATAATAAAACTACTGAAAAGCATTAATTTTTTTACCGTCGAAATTCTTCACACTAAGAGGCTAATTAAAAAAAAAACAAATAAAATATTGAAGACAGCTGAAGTGTAAACATTTTATGTCAGCTGTGAAAAATTAAAATTATGCCAGTACTCTTTTGTGCCGATCTCAGCGCTCACAGCGCTTCGGCGTATGAACGCATTTTTTTCAGGACTCTTTTGTGCCGGGTGTCGTATGATATTTTCGCCCCCTATTTATCGCCGGCCGGCGATTTCCTTATAACGCGATGCCATGATATTTTCGCCCCCCCCCCCCTCCCCGGCGAATCTATCATATATTTGAGCCATTATATTTTCGCCCCCCTCACCGGCGATTTCGTCATAGGCTGCGCCATGACATTTTCGCCCCCTTCATTATATTTTCGCCCCCCTATAATTTTTATTTTAATAACGAGCGTTTCTTAGTTTTATGGTGTTTCTTTTGTAACAGTTGTTTTTTTGCATTTAAATGTATTTTTTTATAATTTTTTACAAAATAATTTACTTTTCGTGCGTAAACCAATATTTTACAAATACATACAAAAATTCATACTTCATACAAAATTTCTACATCATTATTTCATGTTTTTTTTAAACAGAGTTAGAATCATTTAAAATAAAAAAATTATCAAAGACGCACCGGATTATAGTTTTATTATAAGGCGTAAAAATATTACAAAATGAATATGGTTTTTATTTTATTTTTTAAAACAATATACATGTTATTTCGTGGTTTTTTAATAATTTTTGTTGGGCGACTCAGTCACGTGCGTTGAATCGTTAATCAGATTTAATTTAGCTTTTATTCTAGTTTCAACAAAAATTTAAAACATAAAAATAAAAGAAAAATATGTGACTTTATATAGTGATGTTTTTTTGATCTCTGAGCTCCGTAGAAGAACTTGCCTTTTGGAACTCCAGATCTTTTGAAACGATAAAAAATAGTCTTAAAAATATATAAGAATAACTGAAGAGATATTTTAAGCTTAAATAAACCGAAGCGAAGTTCTGTTTTTGAGGCTTCAGATCATCCCCAATAGTAATTTTTCTCGGAGCTCCACTTTTAGGAGCTCCAGAGCAGACACGGATTTCAGACCTCTATTTTTTTATTAATTTTATTTTTTATTAATTAAATAGTGATGCCATGGATTATTTTGTGAAAATTTTTTGTAAACTAATTTTTTTCAAAACTTATTTAAAACAATAAAAATAGTCTTAATATTGCATATAATATTATTTAAAATGTATTTCAAGCTTAAATAGGCCTAAAACCGCTCATTTAAGGGGCTGAGTTTCGGAACCCCCTCCCCTTTAAATGACCGGAGCTCCAAAGTATGATATTGGAGGGTTCCAACACCACTAATTCCCAGGAACCTTGAAGCTATTGTTTATTTGTGTGTTATTTTTTTGAAATAGTAAAGCCTTATATTTAAAATTTTTTTGTAAACTTTTTTTAAAAAAAATATTATAAAACCATTCAATTAGTCACAAAAATTACTAAAACATAGTTCAAGGTTAAATAAATTTTAAAATACTTATTTAAAAGGCGGAAGAAACTATACTTTTTAATAGCTGAGGCTTTGGAGCATGATTTAAAAGAATAATACAGAACAACCGAATATATTTAGAAAGTTCAAAATATAGATATGTCTTGTTGTTTTTGTTTTTTAAGGCTTTGGTTTTAGAGCAACTAACAATTTTTATATTTTGTAAGATTTTGCAATGCACTTTAAACGTTAAACTTTCAAACTTCGATAAAAACTTGTTACACTTCTTCGTCACGTAACTTGTTACTTTTATTTGTTCGTTACGTAACACCAAAATAATACAAGCTATAATTAACGGATGTGGTCAAACTAAATTGTTTTATAATTATAATATGTAAATTTTTATGTTTTTTAATGCATTTGATAGAAAGTGGGGGCGAATTTTTCATAGACGATCAGCCACAAAGGATTCGCCCCCTATAAATATTAGAGGGTGGCGAAAATATAATGATGGGGGCGAAAATCATGGCAAGTTTCCATGAGGAATTTGCCGGGGGGGGCGAAAATATAATGGCCCTCATCTATGAAGAATTTGCCGGCCGGCAATATTATCATGGGGGCGAAAATATTATCCGACACCGAGACTCTTATGTGCCAGGACTCTTCTGTGCCAGCTGCGATTTTTTAGGATTCTTTTATGAGGGACTCTTTTGTGCCGGGTCCGGTCATCTGGACGCTCCCTGGTCTATTTTTAGGACTCCCCTTCCGGGGGGTCGTGCTTTTGGTCCAAAATGACTCCCCTTGTTTTTCTCGTTGTTTTTTTTTAGATTTTTCAATACTATTTAGTTGAGTTCAGGAAACCGGGTTTAGGTTAAAGGAAAATTTTTGGCTTTGGGTAAAGCTTTGGTTTTATTTTGATAAGTAGGCTTAGGCTTAGGCTTAGTTTCAGGCTTAGGCTTAGGCTTAGTTTCAGGCTTAGGCTTAGTTTCAGGCTTAGGCTTAGTTTCAGGCTTAGGCTTAGGCTTAGGCTGAGGTTTGGGCTTAGGCTTTGACTTAGGCTCAGGCATAGGCTTAAGATTAAGTTTAGGCTTAGTCACTAGGCTTAGTCGTTCCACGATAAAGTTCACTATAATCTGGTATTCTAACGGATCCATTTAATACTGTTTAAAAACGATTATAAAAATTACACGCGCGCTTAATGTTTTATTGTTTTTTACGCCGACAAAACAAGACAATACTTCACACGTTGTAATGTAACGCTAACTCTGACTCCCCTAATCATAGGGGAGTCATTTTGGACCGAGGGGAGTCACTTTGGACCGGTCAAAAATGACCGGGGAGTCATTTTGGACCGGGGAGTCGAAATATTATATGACACCGGACCTGTTTACAACACTAGAAATGAATTAAATTTTTTTTAATTGACAAAACAATTTGTGATCGTGAAGTACAATATGACACAATTTTTTATATTGTGAAAAAGTAAGTTTCTTTTATACATAAGTGATAATTAAACGTAAATTAATTGTTAGTTACCAGAACCAAAAATACAAATACTACAAAATTTAAAATTAAAAAAAAGCAAAACAAAAAGGTTTAGAACCTAAACGCCACATGGTTTTTTCCCTTTTCCTGTTTACACTTTAAAAGTGTTGTTATTGTTATTAAATTTTTAACCTAGACGTTAAATAATTTTAGATAATGGGCTTTGTATTCAATAATTATAGACTGTGATATGCTCTACAGGTGAAGATTGAATTTTCTGCTCAGTTTCCGGAAAGTTTTCACTATGAATGAATCGATTGCTGTACGGAGGGATGGATTTAACAACCAATCAACAGCATTCGATGATTGCGACCCGTTTATTAATCCCGCCACACTAGAACATTATAAAATTCGGTTTTACCTTGTAGGTGTCGGGGGAAGTTCCGTGGCTATCCTCAGCATTTTATTTAACAGTTTCTTAATCGGTCTGATTTTTTTCAGCCGACCTTTCTTCAGGCCCGTTTTTATAAAAATATTTCATTATTGTTCTTAAGTTGTGTATTATTCAATAAACCCCATAAAGAAATAATTTGCATACAGCGTGTTTTAATTTGCGAAAACCACTGAACTAAAACTTCCAGTCAGTTTATGAAAATTTAAACACGTTTATGCAAATTATTTCTTACATGAGATTCATTATTAGAGGTTTTATATTTAGATTGGGTTATATTTACTGGACGCTTTTTTTACATTTTTAAAAATCCAGCAATGAATTTTTTGATCATCTTTAAAAGGTTCTGTATTTATATTTGTGTCTCTAATTTTCTTCTAAGGAAATTTAACAGTTATAGTATGCTTTGTTTAAAAATTGTTCTGTTTTTTTATTTTCCATATTTTTATGCACTATACGCAAATAAAATCTAGCTGACCTCAGTAATTTCAGTATTGAATAGACTATTTAACAATAAAACCATTCAAAATTTTTAACGCAAGCGGTTTAATATTAAAGATCAAAACCCGTATTATAATTATTTATCAAATTACTTAATTAAGAACCCAATTGTTTAAGGGTTGAAGTTGGTTAATTTTTGTATATCTTGTGAAAAGGCGGAATTAAAAAAATTCTGCGTTCTTATTTGTTTAAAAAAACTTATAATAACCACACAGTTTTAATTGGTCTGCTCATGTCTGCATTCTGATTATTGCGGTCAGCTAGATATAATTCAACTATACATCTCAGTATACTGAATACACCAATGAATAAATGAATATACAAAAAATACTGAAATTAAAAAAAGAAAGTTTGGAATTCATCAAGATAAATATTAATTATATACTGAGATGTGCTCTGGAGTGTGCGAACAAAAACGCGTCTTGGATTATATGTTACCAAATGTGAACAAAAAATCCTTAATCGACGCGTCAGCGCCTGCCAAGTGCGAACAAATAAGCGAAAAACAAATTTCACTATAGGTCCAAAGAATCCAAGATAACATTACGCTTATTTTTTGGTTTTAATGCTTAATTTTAAAGAACAAAGTTAGTAATAATAATTTTTTTGTGTTACGTGTTACTAATATGTGGTTTTGTTTTTTAATATTTTTGCATTTATATTATTAAGTTTTGTATATGTTTATATATTAAAACTATGTACTTAGTTTTTTTCAGTTTTTTTATATATTTTATGATTATATTTTAGTTTTCCAAAATTTTTGGTGCAAATTTTTTGAATTTTTATTTATTGTACAACATTAATATATTAAATTTGCAAAATAACAAAAAACATAAGCATTTTGCATAAACTCCAGGACCCTATTGTATTAATGTAATAGCTTCTGGACAGTTTAATAAAAGCAATAACAGTAAAATTTTAAAATATTTATTTGGAATTAATTTTGAAATTATCGTATTAAACTAGACTAGTATTATTCCTTTTTTCCGTCTTTCCTCGTCCCTTTTTATATTTTGATGAAACATAAAAAAAAGCGGGCAAGGTCGAAATAATAAAAAAAATTTTTTTGTGCATGTCGATTTTAAGACAAATTTAAATTTATATATTAGTTTTGTTGTTTTTCTGACATATTGAAATTTTTAGAAACTTTTAAAACTTTTAAATTATTAAACTCTACGATTCTTAAATTTTTATATAACCTTTTCAAAACTTAACCATTTAATTTTACTTAATCTGAAAACTAAGATTGTGAATGCCAAGATTATTGTGCCTCGGTTGGGATTATTTTTAATATATGTTTCCATTGGGGGGGGTGGGAGCTGGGGGTGGCCGGGGTTTTTTCCTTTTTTTTTTTTTTTTTTTTTTTAAAAAAATGTACATACAAATGACAGACCCTGCGGCTTTTGGTGGTTTTGAAGTGAACCGGGGTAGAGTCAGAGTACATAGGTGGTTGAAGTAAAACCGGGGTAGAGTCAGAGTGTCCCTCCTAGGGGAGGTCGCAGTCCCCCCTAGCGCGCCCTCGGGGGTCAAATCAAAAAACGAAGTTCGGATTCGTAATCAGGACCCCCGAAAACCCACGAGTGGTTGTTTTTGAAAAAATCAAAGAAATTTTTGGAACTGTAGTGTTCTACCTTAAGACAAATTTAAATTTATATATTAGCTATTGAAATTAAACTTTTAAAACTTTTAAATTATTAAACTCTTAAATATATAACTTTCAAATTAACCAAATTTTACTTAATCTGAAAACTAAGACTGTGAATGCCAAGATTATTGTGCCTCTTTTAATATATGTTTCCAGTGAAACCCTTCAAACTCCGAAGCTTGGGTCTAGCTCCGGAGATTAGGTATAGGCTTGGCTCTAAGCTCTAATATCAAAGACTCTAAGCTCTAATATCAATATCATTTGATTTAATATCAAAGAATAAGAAAGGATAAAATACTTTTTTTTTTCAAAAAAATTGACTACAGTGTTGGGTAATTTTTGTGTGGTAATTTCTTTAGAATCCACCACTCTTTATTTTTATTATTATTTATTTATTTACAAGGTACATCATACAATTATTTATAAGGTACACTAACAGTGAATTAGAAAAAGAAATAAATAAAAAAAAACATGTCAACTTAAGAATACATATAACAAATTTATCTTTCAAGGCGCTGTTTCAAAAAAGTTACGAACATTCAATTTCTTTGTAAAAGTCCATTCTTTCTTTATAAGCGACATTATTCTGGTCTTTGCCAGCAGAAATTTTGCCGCACTCACGTTTTATTGGTCAAAGCGCTCGTTTTTTAAAAGATGACGGCTAAAAAATGTTCAGGTGTACTATATCAAACACGAAGTACGGTCCTTTTTGTTGAATCAGCCCAGTGTATGTTTAACATTAGGATCTTTAAAGTTACAAAGAAAAAACAGATTTACAAAAAAAAATAATGGGGTTTTTACAAAGAAATAAAATGTCCGTAATTTTTATGCCCAGCTTTATAAGTAAATAATATTAACTTTCAGAAATATATATATCTAGATGTTTAAAATTTACACAATATAATGCAGGTATAATATTATTTACTTTATTAACATGGAAGTTATATGAAATTGTTTTAAATATAAATAGGAGATATTTCAATAAGCTTGACTTCATCAAGTCTTTTTCAAGACAATACAACATTATTACTTTCAACTATATTTTTGTTAAAACCGTCCCATACTCCAACAACCCTATTAGAAAAAAACAATTTTTGTGCGTTTATTTTTTATATTTTTCAGTTGTTTTTAACTTCAAACCATTGTTTCGAGTTATAAATTCATTATCTAAAGTCTTTGTTTCTTTTTCTCGAATCTAAAAGAAGTTACAAATTTGTTAATAGTTATTTGTAAATTTCGGGCCCGTTCACATCTGTTTCCAGATCCCAGAAACAGGGACAACCAGCGTTCACACTAGTTTCTCAAATGCTAGTTCCCAGAACGACTTGGAGCGGTACTCCTACTTCTTTTGGAAAAATTTAAGAAACTTTTAATTAAAAAAAAAACAAAAAACGAAACCCCCAATGAAGATCTGTTTTAACAGATGGTACAAAGGCAAGAATTGAATATAATACTTATTTCCGACGTTTTAACGTCGGAAATGAATATTATATTCAGTTCTTGCCTTTGTACCATGCCTCAAACCAACTCTAATTTTACTGTTTATAATAGTTTACGCATCGGGTTAATTAAGACTTTTGGTGTATTCAACTTCTAAATATAACCCTAAATTAACTGATTTATTTTATAAAAACGGCATATGTTTAAAGAAACTCTCATTTCTTCTTTCTTGGAGTCATTGCTATTTTTGATGTCCTACACGCCATCGGCTATATAATTACTATGGTTGTTAGCGTTATTTATGGTTATTATCAAAGCAAGCAGCTGTACAATATTTGGCTGTGTTATATTCTACTAGTATATGCTATGACCAAGGTATTTTACACATAATTTTATGATTATTGCAAAATTATGTAAATTCTGTTGCATATTTTTATGCAATAATATATATGTGACCGATTTCAGTGTTTACTTGCCGTATATTTCGGTATTTTTGATATTTGATTATTCTAAAGCTAAAGTCTTCCAGGGTGAAATTAAGGGCGTAACCGCTCTCCGCTAGGAAAAAATAAACAATAAACCCGTGAGCGAGAAAAATTTTAAAAATGTTTTCAGCGGTTATGTAACCAATTATTATTTAGTTGCGTCATGTGTTTTTCTGCACGTGATATTTTCTCAAAAAACTAATGGTTACTTTACCACTCATCTATTTTCACCCTGATATAATTTATCTTTAGTTTCTGTCTTAATATAAAGAAGGAGAATAATGAACACCAATCACAAAAAATAACCGCTCCTAGAATTTTAAAAACAGTATTAAGAATGGTTCTTTTTAGAGCTTATTTGTTATAAACTTGAGGACCATTTTCTAGTAACTAGGAGTCCTTAAGTCCGTCATGAGTCCATGAAAAACAATGAGTCCGTAATCTGGTTAACGTGATTGGTTTGCCTTGGTAATACAAAGCATTGTGTTCTGTTTCATATAAATTTTGCTAGAATAAATGATGATGATGATTAGGATGATCGTTCATGTTTTTTGTATATTTTTTTTCTATTTGTTAAAAATCATTTAAAAAATTTTTTTATTTGTTTTTATTTGTTATTTTTTATTTATATTATTGAAATATTTATCTTTCAGCAAAAGCAAATATGACTTTTGAATATTTTTTTTGATACACTTCTCAGATAATTTAATTTTAAAATTGGTTAAAGAATTTTCCAGTAAAAATAAAAATTTTGTGATTTTAAAATTTTGCACAATGTGTGGTCGTTAAATGTAACTTACTAACTAAACTCAAGTTTAAAATTAAAATGTTTTTTATTATCAAAAAGTTTTGGTTTTTGATTTAACGAAAAGCGTTTTTGATTTTATGAGTGTACCATGTTTTGAATAGTCAGCATTTGATGGTAAATTTCAAAAATAGGTATACCATATACACTTTTAAACTTTAGTAATTATATTTTAATAGTAGTTAAAGTCTGGTTCATACTTCGTCAAAAGTGTCCAAAGTATAATTTTGGACAAGCCAAAATTGTCCTTTAAAAATCCAAAGTTGTCTTTTGGACAATCCAAAAGTGTCTTTGAGTCAATGCAAGTCCAAAATTGTCCTTTGGACACTTAAAACCAAGTATGAACCAGCCTTAAGAGCTTCTGGTAAGTACCGTTTTAATAGTAGTTAAGAGTTCCCATTAATAGCACCAAGTACTTATAACACAAAAAATATCCGACAGTATACAAAATTTTTAACCAAAATCTTTTATTTTCTGCTAGATTCTCCGCGCGCCAATTTTTAACGCACTGTTATTTTTCTTGCAAAAAACATCGCGGGTTTCTTTGCAATAAATACTGCTTTTTTGTACTGCGATTATTTTTGAATAACAAAAAAGAAACTTTGCGCAGGTGCGACTTTTCTAGCAAAATTTTGTGTTCAGAAATTTAGTGTACACCAGGGAACATTCTCTATATTCTTGATGGTAATTAAATGACAATGGCTGTTATTTAAAGGTCGAATACCCTAAATAAATTGAATTGGTTAATAGTGGAAGAATTTTTATTAAACTTTGCAAAAAGGAAGCTTGAAACTGAAAACTTAATTTTTAAATTTTGTTCAATACCTAACAGTAATAAATAAATAGGACTATTTCTCCAAAAAAGTAGCTGGTAACGGTGTATCTTTTTGTTTAATTTATATAATTTGTGGTGTGTTTTATAATCAGCGGAATATCAAACTATCAACCTATGTTTCAAATAAGTTCATGGAAAAATGAGTTAAATTACTATTTTAGCTTTTTTAAACTTAAAAGTAGCCCGTGTCAGTCACACAAATATTGCCCTTTGGACAAAGTCCAAAGGACGTTTTGACGATTTCGTTTGTCTTTTGGATAGATTTAGGGTCGATGGAGCCTTGCGAACTTGGAGCTGAAACTTGGAGCTAAAAATAAAGAACTTGGAGCCGTAAGTCAGGAACTTGGAGCCGTAAGTTTGGAACTTGGAGCCGAAAATAAAAATCGCTAAAACGTTTACCTAAGCCTAAGCGAAGCCTAAATCTAACCCCAAACCATTTTTTTAAAGGCTTCAAGTTCCCATTGCTCGTGGCTCCAAGTCCCCAAAAAATTTCCATGGCTCCAAGTTCCCTGCTTGTGGCTCTAAAGACCAGGTACCTTTTGGATAATGTCCGTTGGACTTTTGTCTTTTGGGCTTTGTCTAAAGGACGTTTTGGTTTAAGTATGAACCAGCCTTAACTAAACCATGTAATTCATCATCATCATCATCATTTTATCATCATCTTTTCTTCTTATTTTTATTTGAAAAAATATAATTTCAATTATCGTTGGTGCGGGGGCGCCACACGGCGAATTAGGCTCACACCACCGCGCCAACTATAAGAAGGAAGAGAACGTGGTAAATTAAGAAAATTATATTGATCTTCTTCATTATTTTTTAACTAAAAAAATAAATAAATTTTGGTGGCGCGAGAGCGCCACACAGAGATTAAACCCCGTCGCACCCCGCCAAATAAAGAATGTGGGTAAGTTTTGTATCATGTTTTTTCTTATTATTACTAACACTTTGGGATTTTAGCCGCTGCGAATTCGCGGAAGGGATTCCGTGCCATCGCTGCTCAGTGTTAATTGCGCGTTCCGATCGTCCCGCTTACCGTCGAGACGCCAAGTTTAATACATGGCAGAACTGAAGTGAAATCCCTTCTGCAGATATGCAGCGCTTTTTAGACAAAAAAATGCCAAAGGGTTAATATATCATTTTAAACGCTTATATTTTAAAACCATTATTCCTCCGTCATTACTGATTGATTAGAAAAAAATTGATTGTTGGAAAGGACAGAAAATTGCGAAATAATTTTCTTAGGAGCCACTTTTTTATTGTTCAAATTCAAAGGTTAAATTCTTGACAACAAAATTTAAATTCATATTAAAAATCGAGCACTATTAGAAATCTATATTATTGCATAGCTAAGACTCTATCTTTTTTACATTTAATTTAAGAATTAAATTTATCAACCCCATAAAATTTTTTAATTCTGATGAAATGTCAATTGAAAAAATCATACTCACAGCAATCAATGATATGTAAATATGTTGAGCTAATTTTACAGCTAATTATACTGTTGCATACTTTCTTTATTGTAACGAAAATTTCAATTAAAAAATCAAACAGCAATTTTTGACAAGGGCGAAATCGAATGTTTATTTATTATTGGTCGAAATAAAAAATTCAATTTTAAGCTTTGGCTACAGACATTTTCTATCCGCAAAATATGATGAAGATTCATCGGATTGTATGTGAGTGAAAATGCAAACCGCTGTCTTTATTTAGTTAGGATACCTTTCCCTCAAATGGGATGCGATTAGAAAGGTGTCAAAAGTAGTATTTAAGTTCTACCTCGTTTTGCGGTGTACTTTAGCAACTCCTTTGTGTTGATGTTTCAAAAACAAAACGCCCTATAAATGGGAGTTATAAAATAGAACTATTGATTGATGGTAGCATTGCTCTTCAGTCGGCTAAATATTGGGACTGCAGAGTATTAGAGAGGCCGCAGAGTATTGTTTAAATCCTTCATGTGTATAAAACTTTCTGTTTATTTTTTAGGTAGTAGCATTTACAAATACATACTTAATATTGGCAACAGCAGCGGAGAGATATTTGGTTATGCATTATTTGTCTTCGGTTTGTACAGTACGTGCTCGACTATTTACGCTTTCAGGTATAATAAAATGTAAAAATTCCACTTTTTTATAATAAGTAAATTTTATTATCACTTTAGAATTAGCTCAAATATTCAATAAATAGTAAATTATTGTATTTTAGTTTCTTATTTTATTTTTTAATGAAAGGTTTATACTTACTTGTAGAGTTTTTGCTTGACCAAAAATAAAAATTTTAAAACGTACATATACTACTATTGTATGTTTCATAACTTGTCATGTTCTGACAAATTAATTTTTTTTACTTTTTATTTTCCAATTTCTGTCGGCTGAATTTACTTAGCTTATTTTACTGCGAAGCTAACTATTATTTTTGCATTATTTTCTGGCAATATTGCTTATCATAATCAAGAATGCAAAGAGAGTAGAAAATTTCCGACTGTGTGTTACACAGTTGTTCAAATTATAAGTAGATTATTCCACGGTGTGGATTTTTTATCATGTAAAAAAATCTACTACGACCCGTGGAATAATCTACAATTTGAGGTATAATCTACATTACAATTTTTCTACGTAATACTGTATATTATTCTACATGATAACCGCGAATTCGCAAACAAAAAAAAAACTGCAAACGTATAACTTTTTGATGATGGTTTTTCACGTGACGTTGTCAAATATTCACCGTTTTTGTTGAATCCAACGTATAAATTATTTTACATGGTAAACATAAAATACTTCGAAGAATTTGAATTATTCCACAATATTATGTAGAAAAATTTGTTGTATGGATTTTGCGTTTACAATTTTTCATTTTGCAAACTTTGAACTGCAAAAATCTGTGAACGTAAAATACTCAGATGAGGTTTTTTCCACGTATTGTTGTCAAATATTCCAGGTTTTTTGTTGCATCGGACGTATAAATGATTTTATATGTTAAAACATGGAATATTTTGACTAATTTGAATCATTCGACAGTGTAGTATGTTGAAAAACTTCATCTAAAAGTTTTGAGTTCGAAAATTTTAATTTCTACGTGATAAAAATCTACACTGTGAAATAATCTACCTACAATTTGAACAACTGTTTAACACACAGTCGGACATTCTCTACTCTTATGCATTCTTGTCATAACCTGTTTTGAATCACAACCAATTCCGGACCCAAGGCGTTTTAGCATAAATATAACGAAGGGAATAGACAGTTTTTTTTTATTTAAGTAATTTCACTTTTAGGTTTGCGACGAAGTACCAGTAATAGATACATAAAAAATTTTTTTCAGTGAATTTGAAATAAATGCTTTAAGTATGAGTCAAGATATTACTAAGGATTTTTGTACATATGCAATTTAGAGTGGTTGGAGTCCAGGAAACATAAAGCGGAAATTTGAAGCAAAAATAAGCCTCAACCTAAGGCCAAAGTCATTTTTTTTACTTCCAGCTTGAATTGCTTATTTTTGCGACACCAAGTAACAAAAAATTTTCTGACGGTTTCAAGGCTCCAAAGACTTTGTACCCAGATATATTTCAGTGTAGAGAAAATTTTAATTTGTCAGAGACATGAAGGGACACCTGGATCCTTCACCAACGGCAAACCAGACACGTATGACGGTTCAGTTATTTGTTTATAGAATAAAAATAAAATATAGGGCTCACCTTCAAAAGAGTCCCGGCACAAAAGAGTCCTGAAAAAAATCGCAGCTGGCACAAAAGAGTCCTGGCACAAAAGAGTCCCGGCACAAAAGAGTCCTGGAGAAAATGCGTTCATGCGCCCAAGCGCTGCTAGGGCTGAGGTCGGCACAAAAAACTCCTGGCATAAAATCAATTTTTAACAGCTGACATACAATGAAAAAGTGTACGGAGGTAAAACAACGTAAATATTAAGGCCCAGGCGCCTGTTAAGACACAAAAAAATGGAGTAGAATAAGAAGTAAAAAAATAAGCAAATAAAATAATAAATCAATAAAAATTTGTTAATTTTCATCTTTAACAACACTTAACCGGTATTTAACTATTAATGTTTTCCGGTGAAAACAGAATTTTTTAAATTAAATTTTTTTCAACGTGTACTTAAACAATAAAATAGCCTAAAATGCGTATAGAATAAATTAAAACATAATCAAACAAGTCTCTCCATCTGCTTGAAATGGCTGGAGCCCCGGAGCTTGATATTGAAGGGTAGAAAAATCACTTCTGTTAACTTTTCCTTTTTTAAATCACCTTTTTTTTCTGCGTTAAAAGTAAAGTATACCACTTTAAAAGTAAAAAATTGTTTAAAAAACTACACAAAAAATTTAAAAAACTATAAAGGTTACGATGGAAATTCAAATGTATCGAAGACAATTTCGCAATTATAGGAGGTTTATGTTCGTTTTAGTAATAGATTCATCAATTAATATTTATTTAATGGTATATTCAATTTTTTTTATTACAATTTACTTTTTTATTAAAATTTACTTTTTTATGTGTTTTTTATTCATTATATAACTACTTTTTAGGTATTTTTGGTATCCATTTTTATCTCACCTCCCATTATTAATATAATCATCATGCAAAATCTTTCTGTACATTCGGAATTCTGTCGTAATCTTTTATAATATTTTTAAAAATGTTTATAACATATTTTTTTTAATTTTTAACTTAAAACGAATTATA
This sequence comes from Microlaimidae sp. YZB2_3, assembly GCA_030248175.1. Classification (NCBI taxonomy): domain Eukaryota; kingdom Metazoa; phylum Nematoda; class Chromadorea; order Desmodorida; family Microlaimidae; species Microlaimidae sp. YZB2_3. The sequence goes on along the minus strand of JASAMX010003943.1, from coordinate 2,533 downwards.
AAACGAATTTCTGATTATGCTAAAAGTCCTTAAGATTTAAAGGTTATTTAAAGCCATATTAAATTGGACACATCTGGTTGTCCTTACAATTACGACCAAAACACTTATTTGATAAAAATTGTAATATTTTAACTATGAACAAAAAATTTATCCCAAATAAAATACTTATTTAGACATGATTTTGTTACTCAATTATGACAAAAAACACTAATTCAATATTAAATAATTTATACCCAAACACAACACATGACACAATACAACACACACACAAACCCAAACACATGTTTTTCTTATTTTTTAAATACTTTACAAAACTTTGAGCGTATTAATAACTAAATAATAAAAATACTTAAAAACATAAATTTTTACCGGCGTAATTCTTCACACAACCTCTTAAGAGGCTAATTAAAAAAACAAACAAAAAACTGGAAGACAGCTGAGGTGTGATCATTGTATCTCAGCTGTGAAAAATTGATTTTATGCCAGGACTCTTTTGTGCCGACTTTAGCGCTCGCAGCGCTTGGGAGCATGAATGCATTTTCTCCAGGACTCTTTTGTGCCGGGACTCTTTTGTGCCAGGACTCTTTTGTGCCAGCTGCGATTTTTTTCAGGACTCTTTTGTGCCGGGACTCTTTTGTGCCGGACCCAAAATATAGGGGCCAATCCAATTAAACTTATTCAAATCAAAACAATTTTGATCAATTCGAAAACAACAATTTGTTATTTCATAAATGTTAGTGTATATTAAGATTGGTGAATATAAAAAAACTCTAAAATGTTTTGATTTGATTGGTTGCTAATCTTTTTTGAACAAATTAATCACCCACATATGGTTTGCTCTTAGCTTTGTTTTTGCAAGAACTTGCAATTGAAACAGTACTGTAAAAATCATTTTTAGTTTTCCAAGAACCAGTAACATTACAGCTCAAATCTAGATGCCATATTTAAGTGTTTTGTTCTTTATGTTTTTTTTTTGTATATAGTGTTTGTAAAATTTTTAAATTGAATTTTACGTTAACTAATTGTTGTAAACATTAATTAATTGTACTCTGAGATCGAAAATAAATAAAATATAATCATCAGTTATGATCTTTTTAGTCATTTTAACGTTAGCTATACTCTCTCGCGGCCCAGAATACCTGGAAATGTTTGTTAAGGAGGTTCCCGCGTGCACCGGATATTGGTACGAATATATGGTCGCCATGTCAGAATTTGCCAGACCTGGCACCCTCTACCACAAATTGTTCCGAATCACTTATCGAAATATTATGAGGTATTCAAATAAAGAGTAAATGTTAACCCGGTAAGGATAGCTCTTGAACCTGCTTCCTTAAGACTAGAGGCAGATAGGAGGCAGGTAAAACTGCCTCGAAGGCAGCATGGAGGCAGAATGGAGGCAGAGTGGAGGCAGGTAGGTAGCAGGGGGGGGGCAGGTAAAACTGCCTCAGAGGCAGGTAGGAGACAGGTGACCCTGCCTCCTATGTTGAAGCATATACAGGTTAGGAGGCAGGTGGGAGGCAGCTAAAACTGCCTCTGAGGCAGGTAGGAGGAAGGGCGGAGGCAAGGTAGAAGTCAGAAAAATTACTAATGGAGGCAGATAGGAGGCAGGTAAAAATCCTTTTTCCCAATTCATGCACCCCGTCCTTACCAGGTTAAGATTATCCTTCAAATTATGTCAGAATTTTCCATACCTAGCACGCTCTAGCACAAATTGTTCTGAAATTAATTATTAAAATATTATGAGGTATTCAAATAAAGAGTAAATATTAAAACTATCTTTAGTTATCTTAGCTAATTTTATTTACTAAAGACGACTGGGCCCAATGGGACCTCCTTCTGCCCTCTCGTTTCTATTTTGATTTTTATAGGAGAACGTTTACTTTTTAAACATCTTTAATTTTATTTAAGGTAGAACTTCACAGTTTTGACCACTTGGACTACAAGTCGCATATCATTATAAATATTAATTTTTGGCCCATAAAAGTGGGGAGCTATAAAAAATTAAGGATCTGTGCTATCCAGTGGTTATAAAAACATCACCGAAAAGTTTGTCCAGTTCGCGACAGATGTCCATGGATTCTACCTTTGAAAACCACAATAAGGCCTTTTAAAAAAAAATTGATTCGTTATTTTTGGGCGAAATTTTACAATAAATTAGGGTAATGTAGGGGGCAACTTTCAGAGGTGGTTTGGGTTCAAAATGATCTCAGGATTTTTTTTAAATTGCAAAAAAGACTTTTTTTCCAAAAATATATAGTAAGAAAAAATCCTGAAGTCCTTTTTTAATCGTTTATAATAAAAAAAATGGTAAAAGCCTATATCTAACTATTTCCAAACTTTCGTTTAAAAATAACGAATCAATTTTTTTTAATTTTCGTTTAATTTTCTTTTAATTGATGCCAAGAAACTACATTTTGACCCATTCCTTTAAAAGCTTCTTTTAATTGAAAAACCCAGATGACCCAGTAGCCGAGTGGTTAGTACGTCGCGCTCGGATCCTCGGATCCATGGGTTGGAGTAGTCGTTTGACCAT
>JASAMX010003942.1:5000-18974 GCA_030248175.1 Microlaimidae sp. YZB2_3 | reverse complement strand
ATTGCTGAAAAGTGCTTGAAAATACAAAAACAATAACATACCATTTTGATTACGAAAAAAAAGGCAAAAAGATAATACAAATTGTATTCACACTTATAATTTTATGTTAATACACTTGCAGAAAAATATTACACAAAAATGTATAAAACTGACACATATTAGAAATATTAATAATACCATTATTAATCCCAAACCATTATTAAAGCATGTATTTAAAAGTAAACATTAAAAACACATTTTACGAATAAAATTTTTAAAAAAAATTTTTTATCACTTTTTGACGAAATTTAGAGTAAGAGTCGGAAAAAACAAAATCAGATGGCAATGAATTCCATAAGTTGATCACACGATTAGAAAAAGGGTTTTTGGTTAATTCAATTTTACAAAATTTGCCTATTAGTTTTAAACCATTATTACGTGTGCAAGAGTTATGATCAATAGAGAAAAATTTATTAATAGGAACATCGACCATGTTATGTAAAATTTTATAACACATCAAAATATCGTTTCTTAACCTTCGAGTTTCAAGCTTGTCAAGTTTAAGCTCTAAGAGACGAGTCTCATAGTTAACTTCAGGAAATGAGCATCTTTGATAAAGTTTTCTGGTAAATGACCTCTGCACTTTTTTTTTATTTTTTATCAATACGGGTGTTCGCGTTTTTTTTCTTGAGAGAGCTGTCACCGGTGACGGAGTTCTGGATCGAATACAACAGCGGTGGCATTGCCACCGCAGTCTAAACACGTCCTATGTTTAATGTTGGACACAACAGCGGTAGCAATGCCACCTCAGTGTGAACCGGGCTTAAACAACTAATCAGCGTAATAGTAGCAGAAAACTTGTCTCGGCAATGGTCCAACTTTTCTTGGGGCGGTATAATCAGGAATGCGTTTAAATTCTTACAGTATAACCCGCACGCGCTCCTTTTCTTTGGCGCGCTTGTATCAACGGCCATTTAAATCGTTGCCTGAATTGAATATACGGTAGTAGGCGAAAAGTAAACCACGCCTATGTTTGCAGCTACGAGTATTTTACCTATAACAATTTAACAATCGCAAGATCACCACTTTTTTAACTTATAGCTGCGTCTTACACGTAAGATTACAACTTTAACTTTAAAAGCTTCAATTTGTAATTGTCAAAGATCGCTGTGAGCATGGCCTTTTGAATTTCCTTCCCTCGGACTACAGAAAAACTACAACTGGAGTGAGTAATTGATTCAAAAAATAAAAAAAATTATCATATGATTTAAATATTTTATTCAGTGACCGAGAGCACAAACCAATGCTATTTTACTATAAACCACACCTCAGACTGTAGGCAAACCAAACATGGTTTGCACAGTTATGTACTAGATAACAACTGGGGATTATGTGATAACAAATCAAAACAAAACCATTTTTTATGATTCATAAAACTGAATTTATGATAACCATGACTTTTAATTTACTGGTTTTCATAAATAGCAGTAAAACTAACATTTTACTTTGTTATCATAAAGCCGCCCTTTATTCATTCAATGGGCAACTGCAACAGCCAAGTTGGGCTTGCCTTGCCTTGCCGTTGGGCTTGCCTGTCCACACCTTTTCTGTATAAACATACGCCCGGGTGAAATTATTTCATTTTTGTTCTATTTTAGAGCATTTTTCAAGGCTAGCATTAATAATAATATTAATATAATAAAATAATAATGATATACTCAAACATAAACTATTAGCTCATTTTTAATCACAATGATATGAGCCTGTGATCTTTTAAAAAGTCATGACTATATAAAAATTGTTGGTTAAATAAAGTAACTGGCATGTATCTAAACAATGAAACTTAAAGTTAGCCGCCGGCATTAGTGGGTGAATAAATAAAGATAATTAAAGGAAGGCATCTTATAAGTTTGAAAGGTTTCTATAAAAAAATTCAATTACGCCCTAATAGAATTAAATTTATTGACAAAAGTCGTGTAGTCTTGCCTTATAAATGCATAATAATTGCACGAAAATATCATGGTAATTATTTAGGGATAACTGAAATCTTTGGTGTAAAATAAATACATGCGCGACATGTTTTTAAGGTCGTCATTCGTACTCATACACAAATATGATATAAAAAAAGAATACTAAGGGTTGGTTCATACTTATGTAAAAACGTCCTTTGGACTTTGTCCAAAGGACGTTTTTACATACGTTTATACGCTGTGTTTGTCCTTTGGATTTTGTCCAAACGACGTTTTTACATAAGTATGAACCAACCCTAAGAATCATTTTTTATTTGCGTTTAAGTGTGGGCGTGATAACTAGGGATCGACCGGGGCAGGATTTTTGCTGATGCCGGGGCCGGAGCCGGGGTAGAGAAATTTGAATTTGCCGGGGCCGGTGCCGGGGCCGGGGCCAGGGCAGGCGAAAAATTTAGCAGAATTTGTAATTTTGGTTATTTTTTCAAATAAAAATTAAAGTTTTTACTGTTAATTATTTGGTTTAGGTAATTAATAGTCATATTTTAGAATTTAAGCAGTTTCTCAGTAAAAAAAACTTATTTTTTATTACACAAAAGTTTTTTTCTAAGCAGAACAAAATTTTTATTTTGATAGTTCGATTTTTTAAACCTAAATCATTATTTTATTTACATAATATGTACATTTTTACATATATTTATTAGCAATATTATACTTAATCGCAAACCATTTATGTTACTTTTAAAAAATGCTTTACAAATAGAGCAAACCATTTATGTTATTTTTAAAGAATACTTTACAAACAGAACAGGAGTGAAAATACTTTTATACAGGGTTTGAATGATGTTTTGATCAGTAAACGTGGTAAAGAAACTAAAATCAAAACTGGGTACAATTACAAACTATTTCACAATAACAAAATCTCTTCATATTAAAATATTTTGAATCAAATATGTTGGTACCTAATTGGCGAAATTTAACGGTAAAAGTTAAGAATACTAGTTTTGAATGTTATTTTGAAGAAGCACTTTTATTCGAATTTCATTTACTATTCAACATTCAACATTCAACATTTGACAGCTAAATTGCCGAGGCCGGGGCCGGGGCCGGGGCCGGGGCTGGAATAGAGAAAATTGCGTTTGCCGGGGCCGGGCCGGGGTAGAAAAAAAGTGCCGGGGCAAGCCGGGGCCGGAGCCCCGGTCGATCCCTAGTGATAACCAATACCGGTCACACATGTTTTTTGTATATATATTTTTTTTACAAAAAAATGCCAAATATTGCCAATATTACTACAATATAGGTTATTTGTTATTAAAAAAATAGCAAATCTGTGGATTTCGGCTGGCAATTATATTAGCTAGCTCGGGAATAGTTAAATCCGACTAATCAGAACCGCAAGATCTGTAAAAAACGTTTACAGTTGACGCTTTTTTTTGATAGTCAAAGGGTGTTTGCAATAGTCTTAATATAGGCTTAGCTTAAATTTGGCTTAGGCTTAGAGGTTTTGCTTAGGCTTAGTCTTAGCTTAGCTTTTGATTAGGTTTAGGTTTCGCTTAGGCTTAGGCTTTATTTAGACTTGAGTTTTGCTCAGACTTAAGTTTTGCTAAGGTTTAGCTTAGATTTTGCTTAGGCTTAGCTTAGGTTTTGCTTAGGCTTAGCTTATTCGCTGATTTTCTTTACTATTTTTGGGGTAGGTTTCGGCCTTTTTCAACCCGGTCATTAACAAACCCGGACACTATATCTATCTGATTACTGGCCAATCCCAACATTCTGCCAACCAATAACAACACTGTTTTTAATTTGTTTAAAACAAATCACGAGACCATTTAACCTGTGAAACCGTGCCAGACATAGTTTTTTATGAAGAATCAGTTAATTCAATGTACACAAAGGTTTTGAGAAGACTTAAAAATAATTTGTATATGACTTTGGTTAACGAAAAAAACAAGATCATAATACACGAAAATAACAATTAAACTTAAAACAATTATTCTAAAAGAACAGCTGGTTGTAAATACTTTTTACTTTCTATTGTTTCCGGTCTTATACAAATTATTTTCAATTCTTTTCGAGACCTTTGTGTACATTGAATTAATCGTCGTGATTCTCCATAGACGTAGGTTTGTATTACATTTTTTATAATTCTACATAGATTTTCTTTTTTTTCTTTTTCTTCTTTTTTCTATTGTTATTCTATGGTTGAAATATATCTAGCTAATCTCGTAAATTACTATGCAGACATAAGTGGCCCAATTAAAATTGTGCGGTTATGATGTTTCTTTCCAAAAAAAAACATAAGAACGTGAAGTTTTTTAATTCCACTTTTTCACAAAATATACAAAAATTAATCAATTTTAGCCCTTAAAAAATTTGCATTCGGGTTCTAAATTAGGTAATTTAATAAATAATTATTAAAATACGGGTTTTGATCTTATTTATTCAATCGCTTCCGTTAAAAATTGTGAATGGTTTTGTTGTTAAATAGTTGATTTAATACTGCATTTATACAGGTCAACTAAATTTTAAATGCCTAATCGAGGATAGGGAAGAGTGGAATGTGACATATGTACATAACAATTCAGCCACGTGATAGCGTATCATATATAATATGGAACCATGGGTTCATTTGATAATTTTTCTATTTTCTTTTTTTCCTTATTCTTCTTATTATTACTATTGAAACGCTTATATCTTTGATTAGATTTATATTCCTTCTTCGATACTAATCTCTTAAAAAAGTCATTGGACTTTTTATGGGAGCCACTTTTCATTTAGGTCCTTTCTATCAATTATTAGTCAAACTAATGATTTCAAAAATATACATAAATCTCTTTTAACCGCAGAATAAAGCCTTTTGGCAACCTTATACACTCCGCAAAATTACTCTTATTATAATTTTACTTTTACTTTTACTTAAAAAATAGGTCTTACTTTTACTTTACTTAAATAAAATTTCGACCGTTACTTTTATTTTTACTTTACTTAAATTAAAGTATTACAAATTACTTTTACTCTTACTTTACTTAATTTAAATATTTTTAAAATTACTTTTAACTTTTTCTGAAAATAATCAAAAATCATTATTTTTTACAACCGTAGTGTATACTAATTATAATAATAATTTATGTTTAAAAGAATCAAAATATTCAAATAATTTTTTGTTTCGCTTGGAAAATCTTTGTGTATCAAAAAATATTTTTTTCTACTTACACAAGTGCTTTAATTCTAAAACATGACTATTAATTACCTAAAACAAAATATTTACAGTAAAATATTAGAATTTTGAAAAAAACGACCAAAATTACAAATTCTTCTAAATTTTTAGCCTGCCTCGGCCCCGGCCCCGGCCCTGGCCGGGGCAAAATTTGCTACCCCGGCCCCGGCCCCGGCAAATTAAAATTTCTCTTCCCCGGCCCCGGCCCCGGCCACAGCCCCGGCATCAGCAATAATTCTGCCCCGGTCGATCCCTACTAGTAGGTACTTGTTTCAAAAAGCTTGTTTGGATTTATGTATTCAATAATTATTATGGCACTTTAAACATTTACCTGATTTTTGCTTTTTTGATGATGTTTTATTTTAAAGGTGCGGGTAAAAGAGTTTATCAAAAATTATTTTTAGTCTGTCATCATAAAAGTCTATTTGACTTAAAGAAAAAACAACAAAAATTATTTGTCATTATTAAATTTTACATTAAAGAAAAACAAAGCTATTATATAACAGAACAGTTAAAACTATTCAAGTGAGAATAATAATTTTGTGATTAGCATGACTGTGGGATAAAAACAAATATAAACTTAGTGCAGAAATTACTATTTAAAAGTTTTTGAAAGTTTATACATTGGGATTGCCAAAATGGATAAGCTTTTTGTGTAGCGTGACTTTAGGATCACAGCGAGTATATTCTCAACATAATTCAATAATCACCAATGCAAAATATTTATTTTTTTTTTTGGGGGGGGGGGGTGGTATTCTGGGTGTTACAAAATGATGACCACAGGATAAAATTATTTATGAGTAACATTTTTGGAATTAGCGGGGCTGTGGAAATAAAACAATAAGCTATGCAAATGTTTTTCTTTTTGGGAGGATACACCTGAGAATAACGAAGGTAATATTATTTAAGAGTGATATTTTTAGGATCAGCGCGACCGTGAGATTGAAATGAGTATAAACACAACATATAAATCTCCAATGCATTTTTATTTTTTTAGGGGGGTGCCTGGAGGTAACCGCAAGGTAAAATTATTTGATAGTAATACATTTGTGATTAGCGTGACCGCGGGATTTAAACAAATATAAACACAATGCATAAATATTCTATGCAATTTTGGGATAAACTGGGTGTGTCAAAATGGGTAACCATGAGGTAAAATTATTCAGTCCGCTGAATAATTTAGGTTCGGGATGCACACTTCTACTATAAACAAGGCCAGTGGCCAAATTTTGTTAAAATTGAGCTGTCAACAACAGCGCGGGAACGATTTTTTCTGAGTAGCAGACCAAAAAAAAACAACTTTACTACGTTAAATTTACTGTTTAAAACCCAGTTTTGCTTCTTTTTTACATAGAAAAATTTTTCTTGAATCCATACAAAAAATGTTCTTTTTTTTTGTGCTACTTGCCAGCAACAAGGTACATTTACCCATTTAAAAATACCAAAAAAAAAAATTTTACAGGTAGTAATATTGGTCAGTGCCACGCATAATTAGACATCCAATTAAATGTCTATTGCCTGTCTCCATCAATCCATTTTTAATAAACACAATTTATATGGCCTGCCCTGACCAAACTTAACCCTTTCTGATTACAACAATGTTATTCATTACTGGCTAATTTTTTAAAAAATATAATGAAGTCTTAAAATTCAAGATTTTCATAAGGCAGAAAAAAAAATTTTTTTTAACCAGTAAAATTAACATCTGGCATCATAATATTAAACTGAATAAAAATAATAATAAAAAATTCAGTCATTGGTTGGCGAGTTCTGTTTTGATCATCATTGCTGGGGCTGGGACAGTGTCCATGGGACCAAAAATTTCGCGTCACTGTTCCCAAGATCCAATTCCGTGATGGCTCTGAGGGCTTCTGCTGAAAAATCTGGCTCCGGAGATGAATCACTCCTAGGGGTTTTGATTGGCGAGTCGCCTCGCTCCATCTGGGGCTCCACCGCGGCTGTTTTGGCGGGCAAATTACAAGACTTAGCCGCCTTTGCACCTGATTTAGACCTCTTAGGTGAAGAGCGTCAAAACACGCGACCCTGCAATAAAGAGGCTCCCGATTTGGGAGGTCCGCTGGAGATTCCTCTGGGTGAGGGAACCTTTTTAGAGGAGGTCCCTAACCCAGAAGTTTCTCCAACGGCTCTCCCAGCCAGGGTACCCCCTGCCGCAGATTTCCTGTGTTGTGGCTTCCCGCCCTTGACGGTCTGCTGCCAGTGCTCAGGTCGCGCTGTCCATGAACAGCCTGCGGTGGTGTTGGCTGTCGACACCCCTGAGCCACTCGGTCCAGCGGCTCTGTGGTGGCCGCGCGCCAAACCTGCTCCACATGGCGCCGGCGATCCCGCTTAGACTGTTCATCTTGATCCTTTTTCCAGCAGGTATCTTCAGTGTGGGGTGGGCGAGAACAGTAATTATCCTTTGTGTCAGAAAATGTAACAGATTTATTTTTATTTAAACACAAATCTTTAGAAACTGATTTAGGCTCAGTTACAGTTGTTCTCAAAATTAAAGGTTTAGGTGTATCTGCTATTCATTTTTCACTAGAAGTAGTAGGCGCTACTTTATGTTTTGAGTCTGATTTTTGATTAGTGGTCTTAGTTACACCATGATCCTTCAAAAAATTTGGATTCCGTTCATGAAAGAGTTTTAGTCTGCAAAAATTTAACCATTCAAACCGTCTATTAGGGTATTTAACGTCACTTAGCAGGGCTCTTCCCCAAAAATCATCCAATTTTTCCATTACAAACGGACCCTTCCATAGACTGGCAAATTTGGGACTTAAATTAGCTTGTTTTACGGGGTCCACTTCAGGACTTTACAACCCACAGTTAATTTAAACTTACAGACTTTCCTATCATGCAACAGTTTTTGTTTATTTTGAGCACGTTTCAAAAAATTTTTAGCAAGCTCCCGAGCGTTAGTCATTGCTACTTTAGCGTGTTCTAAATAATCATCATCATACGCTATGTAAGGACTGCGCACAGACTGATATTCTATGTCTATGTGTTTCCTTATGTCTCTAAAATAGAGCAAGTAATAGGGTGACTCGCGGGTCGATTCTTAGGGTGTGCTATTGCAGGCGCTAACAACAAATGGAAGCGCAAAGTCCCAATCTAACTTATTTTCTTCCTGAGCAGCATAATGAGAGAGCATATCGCATAGGGTTTTATTGAAACGCTCAGTCAACCCATTAGTTTGGGGGTGATATGCAGTGGTAAAAATTTTTTTGGCACTGGCTATCCTACTAACTTCAGCTACGATTTGACTTGCAAAACTGGTTCCTCTGTCAGATAATATTTCTAAAGGGCATTTATTTCTATTTCTATTTCTACACTGATTACCTTTTTCTAAAAGAACTTTAGCGATTTTTGGTGCTTGCTGATCTGGTAGTGCAAAGCACCTAGCAAATCTAGATAAGTATTCAGTGCACACGAGCATCACAGAATTACCCTCAGGCGTGGGAGATAATGATAAAATATCTATGCCTATTCTATCAAAAAGGTTCCCAATAGGAATTGGAACCAGCGGGATTTTTGGGTTCTCAAGAGGGGACTTCTTTTTCTGGCAGCTTTCACACATTTGAACGTAATGTTCAACGTTCCTACCAACGCTGTGCCAATAAAATCTTAATAGGACTTGAGCAATCGTTCGCTTAATTCCTAAATGATCTGAGAAAATGTCATCACGGCAAGCCTCAATTGCCTGTCTGCGATTCTTGAGGGGTAGCGCAATCTGTTCGCAGAATTGAAAGCTAATGTGGCGATTTTCTGGGGGTAGATGAAAAAGTACATTATCCCTCAGACAATATTGATTGGCTAGTTTCTGGACTTTTGCAGCTTGACTAGGTAAGTTACCTTCAAGGAAAGACCTAATAGGACCCAGTTCTAAATCATTTTTTGATCTTTAATTAACTTGTTTCTTACACTAGGTTTAATTAAGTTAGGTACTGATTCCTCTGCGCCAAAAACACGATCTTCATAATTTTCAATTGGGGGAATGCGCGTTAAAGCGTCTGCGTTACCTTTAGCTTTGCCTTCCCTATATTCAAAGCCAATAATATTATATTCATTTAGTTCTAAAGACCAGCATTGTAATCGCTGAGATGAACTTTTATTTGCATTAAATATGTGTTTCAGGGGTTTGTGATCAGATAGCAAGGAAAATTTGTGACTATAAATGTAGGGTCGAAAATGTTTTACAGCCCAAAAACAGCTAGAGCTTCACGTTCAATGGTAGAATAGTTCTTTTCAGCGGAATTAAATTTCTGCTAGCATAGGAAATGGGCCTTTCCCTGTCCCCAAAATCTTGAGAAAGTATCGCACCTACACCCGTGTTAGAAGCATGCGTAGCTAACAGAAAAGGTTTTTTAAAATCCGGAAACGCCAAAACTTTAGTAGACACAAGTTGATTTTTTAAGGTCTCAAAAGCTTTTTGTGCTTCGGGTGTCCAACAAAACCTCACATTTTTGCTCATTAATTTGCACAAAGGTGCTGATATTGAAGCGAAATTTTTAATAAACCGGCGGTAAAAATTCGACAGGCCATGAAAAGATCGCACTTCCTTGGTTGATTTAGGCACAGGGAAGCTTTTAACGGACTCTATTTTTGCCGGATCAGGCAAAATACCCTCCCGGCTAATGACATGTCCAAAAAACTCTACAGTGCTTCGGCAAAATTTACATTTTGAGGGTTTTAGTTTTAGGTTTGCATTTTTTAAGCGTTCAAGAATCTTGGTCAAATCAGACATGTGTTTATCAAATGACTTTAAGAACACTATTACGTCGTCAATGTACACAAGGCAGTTTCGCCACTGTAACCCTGTTAATACAAGTTCCATTAGACATTGAAACGTTGAAGGGGCATTACACAGGCCAAAACTGAGAACATTAAATTCATATAAAACTCCTGTTGGGCTAACAAATGCCGTCTTATGCCACCTCTAAGTGCCAGTAACCTGACACTAAATCTAAAGTTGAAAAATATAGGCATCCGCCTAAGGTGTCTAGCGCGTCATCTATTCTTGGTAAAGGGAACATGTCCTTCCTTGTTATCTTATTCAAACCCCTGTAGTCTACGAAAAAACGGTTGGTTCCATTTTTCTTTTTGACTATTACTATAGGGGAGGCAAACGGACTATTTGATTCTCTTATGATTCCCTGTTCAAGCATCTCATTGATATGTTCTTTGATAACAGCTTTGGTGCTTTCTGGCGTCCTATAGGGTCTCTGCCTATAAGGAATATTATCGCCTGTATCGATTTGATGCTTTAACAGTGAAGTTCTTCCCAAATCAAATTTTCTGGATGAGAACACATGACTTATGTTTTGTAACTAACGCTCTGAGTTTTTCTTGTTGTTCTTTGGTGATGTCACTACCCGATAGGTCTAAACTTTCCGCAGGGTTGAAATTTATTGGTACTGACCCCGGGAATCCTGGCGGAATTTTATAAGGGGAAGCCCCAAAAACTTCATCCACATGATAGGAGTTAAAAATAGTTGCTTGGGTGACGGTCATATTTTTGAAAATTTTAATAGGGATTCTTGACGCATTCATAATTTCAATAATTGCTACTCCATTTCTGACAATGGTCAGAGCTTTAGCTAAAAGTAGACCCGTTTTTGAAAAAGATTTTTGTGCGTCATCAACCATACAATGAGTACCATCAGGCAAAGCTACTTTCACTTGTATCAAAAGTCTCTGCCTTGCAGGGATTTCCATATCTTCCAAAATTTTCATTTCACCATTAAAATCATCTGGAACGATTGCGCAAACGTCAATTTTAACATTTTCAATTTTAATTTTATTATTTTCAAAATCAAAAATGACTTTGCCTAATTTACTCATTGTATCAGTTCCAATCAAAACAGGGCAGGGTAAGTCTTCTTGAACAACGATTTGGCTGGTCAAGGTTGACTTTACCCTTTCTTGAAAAATTTAAAGGAATGTTGGATAATGATTTTATTCTTGCATCTGGCGGGGGTCCCCAAGCAACTCCGGTCAGTTGGCGTGCGGCCCGCTCAGAAATAAGGGAGACAGTATCTCCAGTGTCGAATAGAGCCTTTGCAATTTTATTTTCGATTTTTACAAAAACCTGTACAGCCAAAAAAGTATTTAGTCCAAATGCCGCATAGGCTCTGTTTTTTAACTTTTTTTATTTTTCTACTCAAAACAAGTTTCAAAAATATTTCAAAATTTTTCAAACGTTTTTTTAAAATAACCAAAATTTTGAAAATTTTTCTACCATATCCCGGAAAAGAGACCCACCACCAACAATTTCAACGCTTTGGCGGGGTTTTAAGAACCAACAGTGCCCATAACATCACCGGTAAACGCTTGACTGGGATAAAAACACTGCATAAACACAATACTCCATAATAATTTGAAAATAACATGTGAAAGTAAAGTGTTACCTGTCTTGTTGGTCTTCCGCGTTAAATCTGCTGGTGTTTTCTCATAAGCAGCCAGCGAAATTTGCAGTTTCCGCTGCTTACTGACCCGACCAGCCTGGTTACGGTTCCCAACCCCTCGCTCCCAACTTTTCTGCATATAAATCCTGCGGGGTGGGGTGGAAGACCGCGAGTCCCATCCAGGCTAGCGGTCCTGATAGTAACCCTTGCGGGGTGCCCTCTGGAAGTGGCTGTGTGGTCCCCGCCCCCAAGCGGGCTCCTCGTAGGCCTCCCTGACCATCAGGGCCATGGCCTGAGCCAAGCCCCACTCAGCTTGTTTTCTGGCTTGTAAAAAAATTTGCATTTCTAAAAAAATCATGATCATAGTTATTGTCATTGTCAACAAGTATTGGGGGAACAATTAAGGGAGGGTTATTATCCACCCAGAAACCCTGGTATTGACTGCTGTCTACTTCAATGTCAGCCGTGAAAACCTGGGCGCCATTAACATCCTATGTTGGTGGAAACGAGGGACAGGGGGCTGCTGAAGCTGTTAAATTAACATTTGATTGGTGTTAAAGCATTGGCGTCGCCAGAATTGGCCACCGGTGATGAAACATACATATTGTAAGGGGGTGAAGTTGTATAATGAACTCCGGGTTGAGCGGCAGGCCCTGTTTCCCTTTGTTTTTGGTTTTGGTTTCCACCCCTATTTGAATAGGAATTTCGATTTCCATAACCTCTATACTGCCCCCTAGGTAGTCCTCAAAAATTCCCTCCTGGCTGAGCCTGGAGTGAAGGGCACTGAGAGCGTATGTGCCCAATTATCTTGCAATAATTGCGAATTGGCACGCCATCAGTAGTCCATTGGGTTTTTCTCCCCCAATATTGTTTAAATTACGCTGCCCAAAATTTTGTCTCCCTGTACCCCAAAAATTCTGACAGTTAGGGCGAGTATAATGTTTTGCGTATAATGTTAGTATAATGTTTTTAGTATATGTTTTTCTCCCTGATTTTGCGCCTCCCCAGCTGACTCAGTGTGACTTTTAGACGGTGGAGCAATGTGATCTTGTCCATAATGGACAGCCCCTGATTCCAGTGATCCTACTACCCCATTTGCTTTAATTTTTTTCCAGCCCCGTTTGCTCTAAGTGCAAGTCTCCACGCATCATTCAATGTTTGGGGGTCGGTTTCCAGGGTAAAAAGGTTGGTAATCTCGTTTTTAAGGCCGTCCATAAAGGCGGTCATAGGCTCTGCATCAATTTGCTCCCTTGAATGCTTAATTGATGGATAAGCCAAATCTACAAACTTAATAATTTCAGCGGCAAATTCATTCACTGATTCATTTTGGTACTGAATTCTATTTGAGAGGATCTTCCTTGCACCTAACGGTGTTTGATCCAACTCTATGGATAGGGCGGAACAAAGTTTTGAGTAATCACCCTTTAGGTGCCAGGGAAGGTTCTTATAGTTATACAGTGCCACTCCTCTTAGATAGGCCGGTAACTGCCTTGCTCGCTCATTTGGTGACGTGTTAGAAAAATCGCACATCATGTCAAAATCTGCTAACCAAATTCGGAAAGCCTGTGCACCTATTCCCCCTTGATAAGGTTTTACAGTTATTGAATTTTTAGATTTAGAAACCGTGACCTCACATGAAAACTGGGAATATTTCTGATTAGCTGTTGCTGACGATTGAAATTGTTGGCTAGTGCCCTCTTCAGGAAAAGGTATTTCTGGTTCTCAAAGTTTTAACTGAGCTTGGCGTAGTACCCTTTTTACTTCAAAAAGTTCAGAACTTACATCCAAATGGTGATGGAGCTCCTCAAAATCGCCTGGTTCCTGGCAGACAGGGAGCGCAGCGGCTTGGCACGACACGTGGGATTGGGCAAGGCGGCAGGGCACAGCGCGGTTGCAGACTTGGGCGCAGCAGTGGGGCACAGCGTGGTAGCGGTGCACGGTGTGGTGGTGGTCTTAGGCACAGTGGCGCATGACGATCCTGAGACGGCGGCTGGTTGAAGTCAGTTCAAATGCTCAGGTACCTGAAAGTGAATATAATTACTTTGTAAATCGGCTGTATTGTTGGTATACAGGTCATCCAATTGTTTAGGTATCTGGATGTTTATTGGAAGAGTGCTGTTGGCGACCCTAGCTGGTCTCTCCCCACTAAAATGGCTTTGAACAGGACGTTTTATTGTTGTTTTTACAGGCTCTAGAGTATTTTGCCTAGCATTATGGAAATCAAGGGGCGCTGGTGTGCTTGACCTTTCTGAATGAACCGTGTTTTGGTTCATTTCAGCAGAAAGTTCTGCACAAAGAATCTGCATGTTTTCAGCATATATTTTTTCTAATTCTTGTGTTTTAAATTCCTCAAACAGTTCAGCCCTCATTTGCTTTCTCATTTCCTCCTGCTTTAGCGCTTCCTGCT
>JASAMX010003939.1:0-17137 GCA_030248175.1 Microlaimidae sp. YZB2_3 | reverse complement strand
GTATTGCTACAATGTTTATTTTTCCGAGGGCTGTGGATTTCGGACATAATTATTTTTAAAAGAACTATAATAAACCTTAGTTTTTAAAAAAACTAATCGCTTTTAAAATAGATAACTGGGCGAGAAACAAAAAAAAAATGCAAAATATTTTTTTGTTACAAGAAATAATAGGGTGGTTTTAAGATAAGCAGTAAAATGATAAGTACCTTACCAAAAACGATTAATCTAAGCTCTCGGCATATTATTAGAAGATTTTAATTAAGGCAATTCTGTTCTCAGGTTTTAAATTCAAAATTAAAGCATTTACACTACGATTTTTATAAATCCGTTTTTTTTTGTTTCTGACACCAAAAAATAATCGGTTGGAGTGTTTGTATAGGCTCCTTGCATTGAAACTTGGTTTATACATGAAGTATGCAATATACATAAGCGTCACCATAATGGATAATTACCGTATTTCCTACTTATCTTTCGTAGTATGCAGATCAAACGATTGAAATTTCGCGCGCTTTCGATCGGTTGATCTGCATACTACGAAAGATAAGTAGGAGATACGGTAATTATCCATTATGGTGACGCTTATGTATATTGCATACTTCATGTATAAACCGAGTTCCAGTGCGCAAGGTGCCTATAAGACTTTCAATTTTCCGAATGTAATTCGGATTTAAATAAATCAATGTGTTATGTATATCAAGCAGCAAAAAATGTGGTATGTATTAGTTGGTTGAACCATCTAACCACTATTTTATTTTTCAATAATTTTTCTATTAATAAAGTATTTTATAAAAAATGGTTCTCTAGTATGAGTGGGCAGATGCAATAAAATTAAAATAAATTGATTTTTTTTTGTATAAAAGTTACATTTGCTGCCGTTTCCTACCAAATAACGTAAAGCGCCCCTTACTTAAGAATTCATAACTGGAGGAGAGATAGAATAGACTGTTCTTGGAGACATTAAAAAATACCTCGACCGGGATTCAAAACCGGGCCTTTTTCCTTTGAGTTTCAGGCGTGTAATTTTCAGTCCGTCGCGCTATAACTGCACCATACAAGTTTACCTACCATGCAATTTAGTGATAACATAACAAACATAACCTAGTGATGTTCCCCGAAGATCTGAGCTCCGGAGCTCCGAGCTCCAGAGCTCCGGAGCCGATCTCTGTTTTAGGAGCTACCGAAGCAACCCCGGAGCTCCGGAGCTGCGCCCTATTTTTGTACTTATTTTATAAAGTATTACAAACATTATTAGATAATTTTTTAATATATTATTTTTTCAAAATTTTTTTGTAAATAAATTTTTTTTTAAACTTATTTAAAACGCTAGAAATAGTCTTAAAAACGCAGATAAAGTAACTTTAAATGTATTTCAAGCTTAAATAAGCTTAAAATCGATCATTTAAGGGGCGGACTCCGGAGCTCCGGAGCTCCGGAGCATGATATTGGAGGGTAAGAACATCACTAGTAATTATACTTAATTTATATTCGCTCGCAAGTTATTAATTGACCGTTAAAGTAACCATTTATACTTTTAATTTTCTTGATGACCGACAACTGCCAGAATGTTTTTCAGACTACATTATGCATTTTTTTACTTGTCGTAAATAAAAATTTGGGTTATAGGGCAGTTTAACAGACATGATTTTTGTGAAGGGGAAACAACACATTTGAGCTGTAAATCGAGAAAACGATTAGCAATATATTCTGCTGTTTTTGGTCGCACTACCAAGGTTGTGGGAAAGGCTCAAGATTGCAGTACAGGAAATTCTATCGATTACGGTGACTATTTTTATATTTTTGTTAAAGAATTTATCTATTTTTTTAGACTTCTGTGAGACAAATACTAACATGAAAACGATCACAATACTTAAAAAAATAATAAATAAATCATTTATTATTTAAAAACAATAAACTACCACTTAGCTAGTTGTCTACCTAAAGATGAATTCTATCAGGGTGAAATTGACTAGGTGATAAAGTAACCATTCGTTCTTCGAGAATATATCACCTGGAGAGAAACATCTGACGCAACTTAAGAATAATTGGTTACATCATCTCTAAAAATTTTTTATTAATTTTATTCTCAAGCGTTCATTCTTTATTTCTTCCTGACGGCGAACGGTTACGCCCTAAATTTCAGCCTGATGGATCTTAACTTTAAACTACTTTTTTTCAGTTTCATCAAAGTCCGTTCATTATGAATGAAATTGATAATTAAGATACTCCTTTTATATAATTTAAATTAATATCACTTTATAAATCTTCAGTAGAATTTTCATGACTAATTTTTGAAGGTTTGTTGATTGATGTGCGCAACCCAAAAAATATTTTAACCGTATTGTGTTATGAGGAAATATATAATTGAAAGGGTATGGAAACGAATGTCGATAAAACTCAAGAAATTAATTTCCAAAACTCACGTTAGGCTTTTTAAACTAAAATTTCATCCTGCTAATATGGTTTTGTATAAGTGTAGGCGAATTCCGGTTTCAAAAAATTCATTACATAGAACACACACGACTGTTTCTTTTGCTAAATATCACCAAGAATGTATAAGAGTAGAAAATGTCCAACCGATATTGTTTGACAACATTACGTGGAAAAAACCTCATCTGACAATTTTAGATTCGCAGTTTTTTTTGCAGTTCGAAGTTTGCGAAGTAAAAAATTGTAAACGCAAAATGCATGAATGAAATTTTTCGATATAATACTCGAATAATTCAAATTATTCAAAATATTTCCTATTTTAAAATTGGCACCTTGCACTGAAACTGGTTACACAGATAGAGTATGCAAACACTAAAACTGTGCGAAAATACCGTAATGAGGCAAATTTTTTAAGCGAAGAGAGCGGAGAAAAGAAGGCGGAATAAACGCGGAGATTGAAAAAACCCAAACTTTTCTTCAAATGAAACAACTTATAATAAAAACGTAAAAAACTAATGTATATAATTAATATTAATTTCAAATGTAATAATCTAAACAGTAAAAAATAAATGTTGTTAATAAAATGTATATCTCCCTCTAAATTATCCTCCCCCATTTCGTCCTCCGCAACGAATGCTGCATATCGATTGTTTTGATGCGGGAAATGAAATGCAATGTGGGCAAAAAAGTGCCAGTTGGTAACTGGTTTTGTTGCGATCCAGATTTGAACAGGAAGCATTGAAGGATGTTGTTTCGTTTCGTTTTGCATTCCCACCACGAGCAGGCCTGGATACTGGAAACTACGACCTTGGGACCAGAAGACCTTTGGGCGAACCCTGAAGCGGTTGCTGATCTCCTCCGGGAGTGGGAAGAGGGGGTGAGCAAGGCGAGGAGCGTGCCAGACGGAACGAACCAGGGTTAAACGAAACCCTGGTTACTGGCAAAGGACAACAAATGCAATGTGGGAAATGAAATGAATAATGAAATGTATAATTTAGGAGGAGATATACATTTTATCAACAAAATTTATGTTTTACCGTTTAAATTATTACATTTTAAATTAATATTAAATAGATACATTAGTTTTTATTAAAAGTTGTTTCATTTAAAGTAAAATTAGGGTTTTTTTTAAATCTCTGCTTTTATTCCGCCTTCTTTTTCCCGCTCCCTTCACCGCTCCCTTTCCTTAAAAAATTTGCCCCATTACGGTATTTTCTGCACAGGCAACAATGTTATTGTTTGCATACTCTATGTGTGTAACCAGTTTCAGTGCAAGGTGCCTATAATTGATACGTCCGATTCCACAAAAAACGTTTAATATTTGACAACACTACGTAAAAAACTTCATCAAAGAGTTTTACATTTGTAGGTTGTTTTTTTTTTGAGAATTCGCATTTATCATTTATAATAATCTACAGTATTATGTAGAAAAATTATCATGTAGATTATTGTACAAACTGTAGATTATTCCGCAGGTCGTAGTAGATTTTTTTCCACGATGAAAAATCTACAATTTGAAATAATCTACCTATAATTATCACAACTGTTTAAAACACATTACTCTTATGTATATTATGTAATTTTATCACATTGTAATGCGAATTATTAAAAAAAGAATATTCCACCATGTGATACTTCAAATACTGAAGATTATGATTTAAAAAAATAATACCATTAATCAGCATATACAGCTGCCTTAAGGCTAATTCATACTATGACGAAACGTCCTTTGCACAAAAATTCCAAGGACAAAATCTTTTGGACTTTGTCCAAAGGACAAACACAGCGTCAAAAATCCTTTGGACTTTGTCCATTGGATTTTGTCCAAATGCACCGTGTTCATACTTTTTATCCTTTGGACTTTTCCCTTTAGATTTTGTCCTTTGGACTTTGTCCAAAGGACAATTTTAAGTAGCATTTATAATTCGTCCAAAGGAAGGGACGTTTTGGCTTGTCCAATCCAAAGGACGTTTTGGCTTTTCTAAAATTGTGTTTTGGACTTTGTCCAAAGAACGTTTTGTCATAAGTATGAACCAGCCTTTATACCGTGTAGCTAGAGCTTGCTATACCATGTAGCTAACTGCAAGATATAGTTTTTCTAAAATTGAATTTCATATTAATATACTCTAAATCTTGCTACCACCAAATATTTTATTTAGAGAATTTAAAAAAAAAGTTTTTTTCTAGACTGTACAATCGACGTCTTGCCAAAAATTATGCGTTTGTGTCATGCACAGGAACAATGTTCCCTTGATGTTGTGAACAGCTTTTTTGGTAATCCATGTCCAAAGGGTGTTCTTAAATTTCTTAATCTCATATATATTTGCGGTAAGAAATTTAATTCTTTTGAATTTTTTTAAAAATTAGATAAATAAATATAAAATAATGCTTATATTAATTTATGCTTTCAAGAATATATGCATTTTACATTTTGAAACTAAACCTAATCATTTTTTTTTCAAAAGTTTTTTTATGTCACATATCTCATGTACATATCTTTTGGTGTATGTATATTTTTCTGTATAAAATTAACCTCAGTTTAAATTATCAATATTAAGCAAATGTTAATAATAATTTTAGCTAAAGCAACAGCCTAATTGGTTTTATAAAATTTTTGAAAAAAATACATACATCTAATTAAAGAATAAAAACTTTTTATAGAAGTATTAAAAGACAAAACCTTTTTCTTTATTTAGTGAATGAAAATGTATTTAATGAGGCTAGCATTGTGCGGAGAAGACTGGAGGGTTTGGGAAGTGGAGAAGGAGAGGCGATCCTATGGTCGAACCACCCATTCCTCCTACCCCTGGTTTTTTTTAGTAAAAGAGTCCCGGCACAAAAGTGACCTGAAGAAAATGTGTTCATGCGCCCAAGCGCTTCGAGCGCTGAGGTCGGCACAAAAGAGTCCTGGTATAAAATCAATTTTTCACAGCTGACATACAATGTTCACACCTCAGCTGTCTTCCAGTTTATGACGTATTTCAACGCGTCGTTACTCTGACATAACGAGTCAAAAGCGTCGTAAAATACTCGTGATTTTGATTTTTTTATATTTTAACACATAAATAATCCAAACAAAATGAGTCACGTTGATTTTATACTGATT
Source organism: Microlaimidae sp. YZB2_3 (assembly GCA_030248175.1). Classification (NCBI taxonomy): domain Eukaryota; kingdom Metazoa; phylum Nematoda; class Chromadorea; order Desmodorida; family Microlaimidae; species Microlaimidae sp. YZB2_3. The sequence continues at coordinate 11,604 of JASAMX010003939.1, read as the reverse complement.
GTGACTCTTTGTCAAAATAACGACAAACAGTTAATTTTAAAAGATTTTTAACTAAAAATTTTTTTTAATTTGCTATTTTTTTCTTTTTTGGAAAACAAATGTTCATTCCAATAACTGCAGTTTTCAATCCTTTTATTAGCGGGCTGGAGAAAAGTTACCCAGATTTTTTAATGTGGTTAAAAACCCATATAGTTACCTAGATTTTTTAATGTGGTTTTACGTTTTTTGAGCTAAAGAACGATTCTATGTATTGTCTCCTAGGTGATAGCGTTTGCGTTAGACTTCAAAAGAATTTCAAAAGTTTCTGTAAATTTAAAAATTTTTTTTGAAAGACCGCTAATATTTTAACGACAACTTAAAACCTGGGGCCTATTTCATAAAGAAGTTTGTAAATTTTTATTTTACAAAACTTCGCCCATTTTTTGTAAATTACATGATAAGGGATATACGACACGGCGAATATTGATCGTTTAGCGGAGATGAAATGACGTGTTGCGACCAATCAGTGCAGAGCAGCGCGCGCAGATGCTCCCCCTGGATTACAAGTCGAAAATCCTTTATCGTGTATTTTACAAAAAATAGGCGGAGATTTGTAAAATGGGAATTTACAAAGTTTTTTATGAAATAGGCCCCTGGGGGCATTTTTATAAAATTATACGCTTAATTCATTATGTGCAGTAGTTGCGTTAACGAGTCATTTTTGACTAATCAAATAAGTTTTAATCAAATACAAAACTAATAATTAATCACCAACATTTTTATTGTAAATAAATAATAAAGCGTTTCACGAAAAAATTCGTATTTAACATTTTTAAATCGCTTTATTTTTCCCTAGAAAATTTTTTGAGTTTAGTGAATATTAAATACTTACTACGTATTTTGTGGTGTTATCCATGTCATTTAAAGTTATGCTCAATAATTTTGCTTTTCTGGTGTATTTATTTGCATTGCGTTATGATCAAAATGATTTTAAATAAACATTTAGCATTAATAATTTGTGTAATTTGCGTAATTCAAATGCCAAGTATTTAGTAAAAAGTTGACAAATATTTGGTTAAATATGTAGCTGCCAACACTACTTATTAAGCATCTGATAATAAAGCTGCTACTGTATTTGGTAAAAAATTACGAACTAGTTTCGAAAACTCAACCAAATATTTAGTTAAAAAACACAGAATAATTAAATTTAAAAATACTAAAAGTTGGCAAAAAAGTACAGAAACCTGTATTGGTCTGTAGGTATAACAATATTTGGTTCTTTTTTACTCGTTATTTAGTTAAAAATTAGCAAATGGGCGGAAAGAGTGTCTTTTTGTGTTTGTTTTTTTTTAATCTGCAGTTGTGCGCAATGGCACGCAAAAAGTCCAAGTGGTCTGTTCATCTTGTTCTCTGACATCTACGGTCGTTCTTACAATTACGATTAAAACACTAGTTTGATAAAAATCCTAATATTTTAACAATGAACAAAAAATTTATGCCAACTAAAATCATTACTTAGACATGATTTTGTTTGACATACACTCAATTATAATTTTTGTTATAATGTGTTTTTGCACTTGTGTGTGTTTATAAGATAATAGTGTTTTTGCACTAATTCAATTTGTTGTGATTCATACCCAAATACAAAAATGATTTTTTTCTTATGTTTTAAACGCTTTACAAAGATTTAAGCGTTTTAATAACTAAATAATAAAAATACATAAAAACATTATTTTTTTACTCGCAAAATTCTTCACACAACCTCTTAGGAGGCTAATTAAAAAAACAAATAAAAAACTGGAAGAAAGCTGAGGTGTGAACATTGTATGTTAGCTGTGAAAAATTGATTTTATGCCAGGACTCTTTTGTGCCGACCTCAGCGCTCGCAGCGCTTGGGCACATGAACGCATTTTCTCCAGGATTCTTTTGTGCCGGGACTCTTTTGTGCTAGGATTATTTTGTGCCAGCTGCGATCTTTTCAGGACTCTTTTGTGCCGGGACTCTTTTGTGCCGGACCCGTCCAAACCTACCTCCGATAGCCGCGCAATCTCGGAACCTACCTCCAGAAATCAGCCTCCTTTCTTATTTCCCTTTCTTTTTCTATAGTTTTGTTGTTTTCTCAACTCTCTTGTGAAACTTGATTGAAAAGTCATTTAATTGTGACAATTTTTTATGACATAAACAAATAGATTAAAACATTTTAAAATTGCAGGTATTAGTAGATCAAAAATATTTTATTTAAATGCAAATATAAAATAAATTCTGATCAAACAAATATAATTATTGCATTACAACCTTTAAAAAATTTTAAAACCATACAAAACAAAAAAACAATTGTAGATTTTTATGCGGATTTAAATAAAGTAATTTTTTTTAAAATAATTACAAAATTTGAAAAACAATTTGATCTGTATGGGATTTTTTTAATTTTAGAAAAATGTTTTAAATTAGGATTAAAGTATTATTAGTTGAAATAAAATAAATATAACGAACTTAACTTACAAAAAAAGTTTAAATACTCCAACACAGTACAGGGTGTATCATAATGTTAGCCCCCCTACCTAGAGCTCGACAGAATCGGTGTAAAGAAAAACGGTCTTCGCCAAAAGTTTACTTATTTCAATACAAAGTTACTGATATAGTTTCAATATTTGGTACTCAACCCGTTAGCTTGCACCACTACGTTTAATCTATTGGGGTATAATTCTAACAAGTTCTTGAAGAGTTCTGCATCATATTCGATTTCTGCAAGCACTTCGTGCAGGTTCTTTAGCAGAGTTTCTCTTGAATACCTGCCTTCACCTTTTTCTTGCAACATAAGAGTCTCCACTCTGTCCTTTACCACCGCTCCGAGATGTTTTCAAGCATTCAAATCAGGAGAATTCCCCGGCCATTCACCATTCCCAAAGAAATCGATTTGATTTTCTTTGAGCAACGATTGGGTCGCCAAAGCTTTCATGCAGGGTGCGCGATCATGAAGAAAAGTCACATCATCTACTGAAAGCACATTTTCAGGGTTTTTTTAAAAATGGAATCACATGCTGCTTAAGCACAGTTTCCCTGAAATAAGTCCCGTCCCAAGACTGTCCTTCCTCTTTCACCACCCACATTGCGCGTTTAATTGTGAAAAGGATGAAGATCCCAATGCACATGGGTTTCTTGACCACCTGGCGAAGTCGGCTATCATCAGGGATATCTGTGAGATTCAAAACCCAAATTTGGTCATTCTGAAAGTTCGGGCGCCGTGTCTAATAAATGAAGAACTCGTCTGAACACGCCAAATGACAGAAGTCAGCAGTTTCCCAAAGTGACAGAAACTGACAAAACCACAGTCGGTCCTTTGCGTTTTTCTGTGTTTTCACAGGTCGGGGTATCACATGGAAGGTCTTTGCATGTGGATCAGCTCTAGATAAACAGTCATGTTGCTGCGTTTTTTACCCCGCTCTGCCTCTAATTCTGCAACCAAAACACGAACGCTTTTTTTTGGTTTGGACAGACTCTGCGAAATCAAGTTTTTGCTTTCTTGGGAAAGTTGATGAGGTCTTCCTTCCGAAATTTCCATTTTGCAGTTGTATGGGTCTCTATTCCAGCTTTTCTTAACAAAGTCTTCACTTCTGCGCAATTTCAATGCCACCCAGCTCTTTGTTATGAAGTCAGCGCCGGCATCCTTGGCCTCTTTGAAGGATATGGCCCAAATTCGATCAATGAACCTTCTTTCCTCTGTATCTCCTGACCTACTCATTTTCTGAAAATAAATAAACTTTCCGAAAAATTGTAAAAACATGGGCTTTCAAATGGTGTATAAATCGTTAAGGTCCGTTGTCACGTTAAGGCTACAGGATGGGGGCTAACATTATGATACACCCTGTACTTTCCAACTACCAATAAAAACATTTAATAGTTAAACGATTTTGCAAAGTGCTTAAATCTGTACAAAATTCTTGAAAAAAACACAAAACGTTGTGCGTTTAATAAATTTTACAACATTGTATCAACAATAGTGCCATTAATTTCTTAGCGAATAGTTCAATAATTTCTTTTGTCGACTGTAGTAATAATAAATTTATTATGAATAATATTAGCTAGTTTTTTTTTTAATTTTTGATTCGTCATAGTCACAATCTAGTTGGTTAACATACAAATTTTTAAAGTATTTAATACGATTATTAATAATTAGAAGCGCTTTGGTTTTAAAGTTGTGTAGTGAATCATAATTTAACTTATATTTGTTAACACAATATTGTATAAGGTTATTGATACATTTTTCAGCTGAGGCTCTAACATCCTTCCAGCACACAGGTTTTTGTAATCTATATTTAGCACCAAAATTCATTAATTTTCTTAAAATGTGGTTATCGATAACTCGTAAGTCACCAGTAATAATATGTCCTAAATCAGTATTTACAAATGAGGAGTTATGGCAAGAGCATTTTGATGTTAGAATAGTATGAAGTTTTTCGAAGGTAAGATTGTTTAAAAAATTTTTGTAATTACATAAGTAGGAACCTATACTAGGTAGATAATTATAAACTATGCTAAACTTACAATTAATTTCTTTATTAAAGGGTATTAATTTTATAAGGGATTTATCATTAAATAAATTATTAAATTTAATCAAATCTAAACCTTTGTTGACAAAAAATGTAGTTTTAATAAATTTAATATTAATTTTATTATCATTAATAAATTTGTTTAATTTATGTCTAAATCTATAAGCTTCCATTCCTTTGACTGCTAATTTAACCCATTTGGGAAAATAAATACTATCTAATTTATTAATAATATTCTGAAAATTTTTAATGAGATTGTAACTAAATTTTTATATATACCCAGAAGCTTAACATTAGGGTCACATAGAGTTTCAATAATACCTTGCACAATTATTTGATTAGCCTTGTTTTTTGTACGAAACTTTTTGACGTGTTTTCTATATAGATTATTAGAGGGCATATTAAGGCAAAAATAAGGATTATTTCGAAATTTGCGAGGATTTTTATCAGATGAGATAATACCATAACCTAAAATTTTATCATTAAGTCCAAATGGGAAGGCTGTATTCATAGCTTTAATCCAGAAATCTTCTCTAATTAGGAGGTCTTGTTTATTGTTGATGGATTTTTCTAATACACAGACACTCATATCATCAACTGAATGATTATCACTATTAAAGTGTTTAATGAGATAACTGTCTTTAATGTTATTTTTAACATCTCTTTTATGTTCATTAAACCTAAGCTTGAGTGATCTCTTAGTTTCACCAATATATTGCAATCCGCATTTTTTGCAAGTTATATTGTATATAACTTCTTTAACATTACAATTATAAATTTGATGGATTTTAGGAAGGAATTTACGTTTTGTACAATAGTTTGTAATATAAGCATTGTCATTAATATAGTGACACGTTGAACAATTATTATTGTTACATGCTACTGTATTATAATTGGTGGTATTGGTAAGTTGGAATTGGTAATTAGTATGATCTAATTTGTAAAACTTGTTTTCTTTGTTTATAAGTGTATTCAAGTAAACTTGGGGGTTAACAACACCTTGTACCATAGGTATGTTATAAGTATAACCGTTTAGAACAGACGCTTTGATGTTATTGCTTACAATAGTGCCTGTTCTATAACACTATTAGCTGCACCTGAGATTATGAAGCCCTTTTTTTGCAGGGTACTAAGGGCATTTTTTGTGACTGAAACATATTTTTTGTGAGAGGGGTTAACCTACCCCAGGAGGTGGTTGCCGACAGGCCTGGTAAAGAAGAAAAGTAGAACCCTTAAACAACTTAAAACGTTTTTATCTTTATAAAAATACATTGCCGACTATAAAGGAATAAAACATTAAGGTAAATAAGCAGTAATGTGTATGTGGCAAAGTTAGGGAAAAGCAATTTTATAAAATATGGAAAATAAAATGCAAATAAGATGAAAAGCATTTATATAAAGGTTGTGGTACAACAGAACGAAAGAATCTGTTGAATTTCCGTGGCATATAAAACAAGCAATTTTTGAGAATTTAAAGTTAAAAAACAAAGGTGTCAACAAGATTAAAATTGGATATTAACCGTGATTCTTATTTTGCCCAATTTTAATATTGCAAAAACTCAAATAAATGGGTTCAAACCGAAAAACTTGAGCATTTAAACATCTAAGAGGAGAGAACGCAATATCAAATAAAAACAAACAAAAAATTTTACTATCGATAAACAAAAATTAAATGTACCCCACTATAGTTCGCGATTCTGATATAGATAATGATTCTGAATTTTTACAATGTCTTTATTCGAATGTGAGAAGTATTTACAGCACAGAGTACAGTAATAACAAAAATCCTAATAATCCAATTTTGTTTGCCGGTAAAGAGCTTGAATCAAAAAGTAAAATAAAAGATTTAAGAATATTATTATCCAAAACTCTGAAGTTTTCTGAACATTGTATTTTCATAGCAAAAAAAATTCTACTGCTTTCAAAGTAGAAATTTAAATGTGCTTCTTAGGGATTATAAATCTTTCTTGCGTCTTATTTTGGAGTACTCTTCCCAAATTCGGTCACCATATTTGTATAAAAACATAGATTTATTCGTGAATGTTCAACGCAGTTTCACAAGACAAATTTTCGCTGTTTGCAATCTTTCCTCTGGGGCAAATTATTTAACCCGTTAGAAAATTTTAGGGCTTGATCCGTTAGAAACGCCTAGAATGCGTTTTGATTTATGTACTTGTTACAGCATAATTAATAAATTACAGGACTTGCAATTTTTCAAGTTTTATGAATGGGCAAATTTTTTTAGAAAAAATGACCTTATTAAAAAGTTACATGCAATTTTTGCCAAAAATGATTTAATGCTTAATTCATTTATTTGTCGTTCTCTAAAATACTGGAACAGCTTGCCGGAAAGTGTAACTGAAGCTGTTTTAGCTGGCTCAGTTTAAATTAAAAATTTAAAATTTTATTTTTAACAAACACACTAAGTTTAATCGATACATGTTAGAAGTATATATATATATATATATATATATATAATTTTATATTTTGATGTTACAGTACAATTATTTGCTGTATATATTCTATTCTAATCTATAAGCCAGTACTTCACTTGTAAGTATATATGATATAAAATTAAGTTATGCCATTATAAGGGCATACTTTCCATTGTAATTGGCAAAGATTAAAATGTCGAATATGCTATCCATGAAATTTCATGAATGATTTTTTCATCTAATGTTAAACTATCATGGAATTCAATGAAACGGGAACGCATTCAAAATCCTCTTGGGCAAAAATGAGTGAAAAATGTCAAAACCAAGATTAAATAAAATTAATAATTCAGTGCAATCCAAAAACTTAAACAAAACTTAAATTAATTAAAATTAAATGCTTGAAGTACTTTAAACCAGAAATGCTAGGTAAATTTGATTATTTTTCCATGTTAAAAATTAGGTTAACACTTTGCATAATCTCATGAGCTTTTATTCCTACAGAGCCGCTAAAGACGGCACAGCCACTAAGCCAAATTCATCTTAATGCAATAAACTGCCTAAGCAAATTAAAAAAAAACTATTCATTGAACTTAATGGATTATAAAAGGTTTGTTTGCCATTTAAATGGACTATTTTGAAAAGATGGCATTAGAATGGCATACGCTGATATAATTTTTTGCCTATGAAGTGCACATTTTTTGTTATAATTATATTTTTGATTTCATATTGTTATATAAAATTAAACACAAAAAATAGGTGTTTTTAGAGTTTTTTTATTAAAACTTGTTCACTTTTTACTATAGTTTAAAAACAATTTTTTATGTGGACAATGTATCTTTTATAAATCAAAATTATAAAGATAGTCTTTAAAAGTGAAAAAAATATCAAAGAGTCAGTTCAAAGCCAGTAAAATTTTATAACTTAATAAAATAGAAAATTTTCTGTTTACATATATTGGGCTTAGCAAAGTTGGATTCAAGATGTTTTTGTTTGTGCTTTTGTTTGTTTTATTGTCACTTTATATACTTCAGGGGTAGTATGCTGAAAACACAGTAAACATACTAGCAGTATCGATTAGATAATCTAGTTTAACGAATTTAATTTGAGATTCGGTTTAATCTCAGATTAAATCGTCACTAACTCGAGATTAAATTGTTAATTTATGCAAATTTTTAAACCACCTCCAGAGGTGGATTAAAAATTTGCGAATTTTTTCCGCTAATCTCGGATTAATGACGATTTAATCTGAGATTAAGTCTATTAACTTCCTTAACCTAGATTATTCAATCAATACCGTTAGTATGTTTACTGTGTGTCGACAATCGCTAATCTCAGATTAACTTTAAGTCGGATTAAACCTTCAGCATACCACCCCAGGTTTTTAGTTGCCAGCCGTTTTATGTTTTGCAAAAATTTAAAGTAACTGATATCAAAAATTTACAGCTATTCATTTATTTAAGTATTATATTGTCCAGATTTCAATTGAAAAATTGTTGATTTGATATATTTTTAAGCATTTTACTAATGCAGTTTGTTTTTGTGCCATTTAAATACATTTGGGGTATGAAGAATTCTTTGATTATGTCTTTTTTGTCAAATTTTTTAAAAAAATAACAGCTTATAACCGTTAAAATATTGTGTTTTTTTATTATAGATATAGAAATACTGGGCTAGAATGGTGTAGGTATAATGATTGGTGGAACCATAAAGTACATTATAAAAGTTTAAAAATAATTCCAACTTCAAATTTGTGTTTTTAGAAAAAAAATTAATTAAATTTGAGAAGTTTAAAAAGCAGAAAAACCCATTAAGATTGTGTATGGTGTGATAACCTTTTTTTATTTTCACATATTGTTGCAACTGCAACATTTTAAGTTCACTAAAACGAAAATTTTGGTAAATGTGGAAATCAACTTACAATTATTTAAAGAAACCCAAAACACGAAAATTTCATCGAAACCATGTGATAAACAATGAAAAAACGTCGTACCTGTATATTGATAAGGTAATGTTGCTTTATTTTAAATTATTTCGTTTGTTTGTTTGTTTGTTAATTAGGCCAGAAATAACATAATATGGTATCGTTGTTTATATCATCTTACTATAATGGAATCAACAACCATTATTGGGACAGTACTACATGATGTAACATGGCCAGTACTGCATAAGGGTGCGGTACGGAGTCAAACTTTTTGTCTTCGATTTTAATAATTTTTTGTGAAACCCTTACCCCTGCCCCCAATAGCCCACAAAATTTTTTTCAAAAAAATATCTCTAGTGGTTCAGGAGTTATGACCCCCCAAAAATGGCGTTTTTCACCAAATTTGTACTGGAAAAATTGCACAATAGGTATTAAAATTTACATTACAATTTATGCACTTAAAGAAAACTACTTTCTACTTCAATTTGATATCTTGATCGTTAAGTTTGATTCAGTATTTGTCGAGATATTGCGTTTTCCGTACAAAACCCACGATTTTTTGTTAAAAACACCAAACGACGGCAGTGATTTTGTGAAGTTAGTCCAACAAACTTCAATTTCTATTGCAATAAATTTTATATTTTGAAAAAATTAGTATCACATCATTTGGCTTGATTTCAGCATTTTTTCCTCAGCTACTTGATTTTATTCTTCATTGCTATCCAAGCTTAAAATAGAATAATAGCTGTTAAATTAATTTCTTGACTTTCGCTGTCTTTTTTACTTGCCTTCGAACATTTCTATCTATTGCACAGGGCTAAGTTGCATTCTTAACTGTATTAGACAACTGCCAAGATGACCTGTCCCATTTGCTCACAGCCCGTCGGAGATAAACAAAAACCTGTCTCTTGCAAACTCTGTTTGTGTAATATGCATTTAATTTACACCGGATTGACTATGCAAGTGGAAAGCAAGTTGATCATTCCTATCATCTGCCCTCCTTGCTTTGATAAGACTGAAGCTAACTTTTATATGTCTAGAAAGCTTGATACTATTATGGAGAGAACCGAAGTTTTTTCTGTCGATCCCGTGGCTCCAAATTCTAATTTGCCGGATTCTAACCCGTCGTCTTGGACCACCGTGGTAAAAGGCGGCAAGAAAAAAGGATCGGTGAATCCACACTGCTTTGTTTACCGGATTTCGGAAAGTCTTGCCTCGAAGCTTTCTGAAACTAGAAAGCAGGAAAAAAATTCCAAATTTGTGGTTTTTTTGGCCTGGAAACAACCTTGAAACAGCTCGACACCTAATTTACGCCATTGTTCCCCACGACGCGATTGTTCCACCTATTTTGGAGTGCTTTCGCATGGGTAAAGACAGCCGCAATCGCCCAGCTCTGCTCAAGTTGCGATTCGAGCGTGCTAGCGATCGCAACGTCATTCTTTCTCTGGGCCGAAACCGCAGTACCAAGGCGCTTTCATTCGACCATCTTACACGAAAGCCCAACAGCATTGAATTCGTAGCTTAGTGCAATACCGTGATGCAGTGAACAAGGAAGAAAACACAAAGGCCTACATATTTGTTTGAAAGGGTACAAACCCAGATCACTGATATGTGGACAAAAAATACTCTCTTATAAATAAAAACACTAATAATTTCAATTGTGAAGCAAATGCTTCTAAACAGGGAAAAGCCTATGGGCAGGTAAAGGAAATGATTTGTTCTCGTTTAAGTCTATTTCATGCATTTTAATAAACGCAAGATCAATAGTTAACAAACTTGATAATTTAAACTTTTTGTTAAAATCTTCCAATTCTGATATCATTCTTTTAACTGAAACCTGGCTGTCAAACGAAATTGCCGATTCTTTTTTGACAAACAATAGTGCATATTCTGTCTTTCTTTTTGATAGAAATGGTCGGGGTGGGGGGTCGCCGCAATAGTCAAAAATTATTTAAAATGCATTTAAATCACCTTACACGAAGACAGTTATAATTATGAATATGTTTGCATAGATGTAAGTTTTTCAAAGGTTCGTTTTTATCGTTTCCTAACTGTGTATTTTCCACCCAGTAGTACTGTGTGTATAAATAAGACAAAATCTTTATGCCCACTTATTGAATATGCAAGTTATTCTAAAAGTCCTTAAATTTTGTTAGGTGACTTTAATTTTTCAAAAATTTATTGGTCAACTTCTCACAATTATGAAAATATTTGTTCAGAAGAATTTCTCAATTGTTGTTTACGAAATAATTTAAAACAGTTTGTCAACTATCCAACGATGAATAAATCTTTTCTAGATCTTCTGTTTAGTACTGACAATTCTATTGTTCAAAACGTCGAGGTTTGTCCTATTTTCGCTCAAACGTGAGATCATCAGCGTTATTTTTACTTTAAATGCTCCAAAATTCTTGTATAGATCTGACAAAAGGGTTCCAAATTTTAAACGCGCTAAACTCGATGAAATTAAACTGTTTTTAAATTCTATTAATTGGTTTAAAATAGCTTCCAAATGCATAGACAAAAACAGGGCTAAAAATGGGGAATTGTTTTTTAACAAATTTCTGATAAACCTAACTATTGTATAAAAACTTTTGTACCTTTGAAAAAATTCAATACAAAAAAATGGCGATATCCGAAACACATTCATAAATTTGAAAATCGCAAACGTTTGTTACACAAAAAAAGCTAAAAAATCCTAATTTTGAGAATAAATATAAGG